>JAYKNF010000161.1:0-28231 GCA_036172665.1 Prosopocoilus inquinatus
AGTAACTCTGATGAGAGATACGACGTTTTTGGACCCAGCAGGAGCTGGAAATAGTTTTAAACGAAACAACACGTATTAGCGTTGTTCCTGTGCTGTATCTAATCAATCCTTACTCATCTATCATGTTATTTGTCGTTTCGATGGACTCCAGTAGCTCTGATGTGAGATACGACGTTTTCGGACGCAGCAGAAGCTGGAAATAGTTTTAAACGAAACAACACGCATTAGCGTTGTTCCTGTGATGTATCTAATCGATCCTTACTCATCTAACATGTTATTTGGCGTTTCGATGGACTCCAGTAACTTTGATGTGAGATACGAAGTTCTCGGACGCAGCTGAAGCTGGAAATAGTTTTAAACGAAACAACACGTACTAGCGTTGTTCCTGTGATGTATCTAATCGATCCTTACTCATCTATCATGTTATTTGACGTTTGGATGGGCTCCAGTAACTCTGAAGTGAGATACGAAGTTCTCGGACGCAGCTGAAGCTGGAAATAGTTTTAAACGAAACAACACGCATTAGCGTTGTTCCTGTGATGTATCTAATGGATCCTTACTCATCTATCATGTTATTTGACGTTTGGATGGACTCCAGTAACTCTGATGTGAGATACGAAATTATCGGACGCAGCAGAAGCTGGAAATAGTTTTAAATGAAACAACACGCATTAGCGTTGTTCCTGTGATGTATCTAATCGATACTTACTCATCTATCATGTTATTTGACGTTTCGATGGACTCCAGTAACTCTAATGTGAGAAACGAAATTTTCGGACGCAGCAGAAGCTGGAAATAGTTTTAAACGAAACAACACGCATTAGCGTTGTTCCTGTGATGTATCTAATCGATCCTTACTCATCTATCATGTTATTTGACGTTTGGATGGACTCCAGTAAGTCTGATGTGAGATACAAAGTTTTTGGACGCAGCAGGAGCTGGAAATAGTTTTAAACGAAACAACACGCATTAGCGTTGTTCCTGTGATGTATCTAATCGATACTTACTCATCTATCATGTTATTTGACGTTTCGATGGACTCCAGTAACTCTAATGTGAGAAACGAAATTTTCGGACGCAGCAGAAGCTGGAAATAGTTTTAAACGAAACAACACGCATTAGCGTTGTTCCTGTGATGTATCTAATCGATCCTTACTCATCTATCATGTTATTTGACGTTTGGATGGACTCCAGTAAGTCTGATGTGAGATACAAAGTTTTTGGACGCAGCAGGAGCTGGAAATAGTTTTAAACGAAACAACACGTATTAGCGTTGTTCCTGTGCTGTATCTAATCGATCCTTACTTATCTATCATGTTATTTGACGTTTCGATGCACTCCAGTAACTCTGATGTGAGATACGAAGTTTTCGGACGCAGCAGAAGCTGGAAATAGTTTTAAACGAAACAACACGTATTAGCGTTGTTCCTGGGATGTATATAATCGATCCTTACTCATCTATCATGTTATTTGGCGTTTCGATGGACTCCAGTAGTTCTGATGTGAGATACGACGTTTTCGGACGCAGCAGAAGCTGGAAATAGTTTTAAATGAAACAACACGCATTAGCGTTGTTCCTGTGATGTATCTAATCGATCCTTACTTAGCTACTATGTTATTTGACGTTTCGATGGACTCCAGTAACTCTAATGTGAGATACGAAATTTTCGGACGCAGCAGCAGCTGGAAATAGTTTTAAACGAAACAACACATATTAGCGTTGTTCCTGTGATGTAACTATCGATCCTTACTCATCTATCATGTTATTTGACGTTTGGACGGACTCCAGTAACTCTGATGAGAGATACGACGTTTTTGGACGCAGCAGGAGCTGGAAATAGTTTTAAACGAAACAACACGTATTAGCGTTGTTCCTGTGCTGTATCTAATCAATCCTTACTCATCTATCATGTTATTTGTCGTTTCGATGGACTCCAGTAGCTCTGATGTGAGATACGACGTTTTCGGACGCAGCAGAAGCTGGAAATAGTTTTAAACGAAACAACACGCATTAGCGTTGTTCCTGTGATGTATCTAATCGATCCTTACTCATCTAACATGTTATTTGGCGTTTCGATGGACTCCAGTAACTTTGATGTGAGATACGAAGTTCTCGGACGCAGCTGAAGCTGGAAATAGTTTTAAACGAAACAACACGTATTAGCGTTGTTCCTGTGATGTATCTAATCGATCCTTACTCATCTATCATGTTATTTGACGGTTGGATGGGCTCCAGTAACTCTGAAGTGAGATACGAAGTTCTCGGACGCAGCTGAAGCTGGAAATAGTTTTAAACGAAACAACACGCATTAGCGTTGTTCCTGTGATGTATCTAATCGATCCTTACTCATCTATCATGTTATTTGACGTTTGGATGGACTCCAGTAGTTCTGATGTGAGATACGACGTTTTCGGACGCAGCAGAAGCTGGAAATAGTTTTAAATGAAACAACACGCATTAGCGTTGTTCCTGTGATGTATCTAATCGATCCTTACTCATCTATAATGTTATTTGACGTTTCGATGGACTCTAGTAACTCTGATGTGAGATACGAAGTTTTTGGACGCAGCAGGAGCTGGAAATAGTTTTAAACCAAACAACACGTATTAGCGTTGTTCCTGTGATGTATCTAATCGATCCTTATTCATCTATCATGTTATTTGACGTTTGGATGGACTCCAGTATCTCTGATGTGAGATACGATATCTTCGGACGCAGCATAAAAATAAACGAAACAACACGCATTAGCGTTGCTCCTGTGATGTATCTAATCGATCCTTACTTATCTAACATGTTATTTGACGTTTCGATGGACTCAAGTAACTCTGATGTGAGATACGACGTTTTCGGACGCAGCAGAAGCTGGAAATAGTTTTAAACGAAACAAAACGCATTAGCGATGTTCCTGTGATGTATCTAATCGATCCTTACTCATCTATCATGTTATTTTACGTTTGGATGGACTCCAGTAACTCTGATGTGAGATACAAAGTTTTTGGACGCAGCAGGAGGTGGAAATAGTTTTAAACGAAACAACACGTATTAACGTTGTTCCTGTGATGTATCTAATCGATCCTTACTCATCTATCATGTTATTTGACGTTTGGATGTACTCCAGTATCTCTGATGTGAGATACGAAATCTTCGGACGCAGCATAAGCTGGAAATAGTTTTAAACGAAACAACACGCATTAGCGTTGTTCCTGTGATGTATCTAATCGATCCTTACTCATCTATCATGTTATTTGGCGTTTCGATGGACTCCAGTAACTTTGATGTGAGATACGAAGTTCTCGGACGCAGCTGAAGCTAGAAATAGTTTTAAACGAAACAACACGTATTAGCCTTGTTCCTGTGCTGTATCTAATCGATCCTTACTTATCTATCATGTTATTTGACGTTTCGATGCACTCCAGTAACTCTGATGTGAGATACGACGTTTTCGGACTCAGCAGAAGCTGGAAATAGTTTTAAACGAAACAACACGCATTAGCGTTGTTCCTGTGATGTATCTAATCGATCCTTACTTATCTAACATGTTATTTGACGTTTCGATGGACTCCAGTAAGTCTGATGTGAGATACAAAGTTTTTGGACGCAGCAGGAGCTGGAAATAGTTTTAAACGAAACAACACGTATTAGCGTTGTTCCTGTACTGTATCTAATCGATCCTTACTCATCTATCATGTTATTTTTCGTTTCGATGGACTCCAGTAACTCTGATGTGAGATACAAAGTTTTTGGACGCAGCAAGAGCTGGAAATAGTTTTAAACGAAACAACACGTATTAGCGTTGTTCCTGTGATGTATCTAATCGATCCTTACTCATCTATCATGTTATTTGACGTTTGGATGTACTCCAGTATCTCTGATGTGAGATACGAAATCTTCGGACGCAGCATAAGCTGGAAATAGTTTTAAACGAAACAACACGCATTAGCGTTGTTCCTGTGATGTATCTAATCGATCCTTACTCATCTATCATGTTATTTGGCGTTTCGATGGACTCCAGTAACTCTGATGTGAGATACGACGTTTTCGGACGCAGCAGAAGCTGGAAATAGTTTTAAACGAAACAACACGTATTAGCGTTGTTCCTGTGATGTAACTAATCGATCCTTACTTAGCTACTATGTTATTTGACGTTTCGATGGACTCCAGTAACTCTAATGTGAGATACGAAATTTTCGGACGCAGCAGCAGCTGGAAATAGTTCTAAACTAAACAACACATATTAGCGTTGTTCCTGTGATGTAACTAATCGATCCTTACTTAGCTACTATGTTATTTGACGTTTCGATGGACTCCAGTAACTCTAATGTGAGATACGAAATTTTCGGACGCAGCAGCAGCTGGAAATAGTTTTAAACTAAACAACACATATTAGCGTTGTTCCTGTGATGTAACTAATCGATCCTTACTCATCTATCATGTTATTTGACGTTTGGACGGACTCCAGTAACTCTGATGAGAGATACAAAGTTCTCGGACGCAGTAGAAGCTGGAAATAGTTTTGAACGAAACAACACGTATTAGCGTTGTTCCTGTGATGTATCTAAACGATCCTTACTTATCTAACATGTTATTTGACGTTTGGATGGACTCCAGTAAGTCTGATGTGAGATACAAAGTTTTTGGACGCAGCAGGAGCTGGAAATAGTTTTAAACGAAACAACACGCATTAGCATTGTTCCTGTGATGTATCTAATCGATCCTTACTCTTCTATCATGTTATTTGGCGTTTCGATGGACTCCAGTAACTTTGATGTGAGATACGAAGTTCTCGGACGCAGCTGAAGCTGGAAATAGTTTTAAATGAAACAACACGTATTAGCGTTGTTCCTGTGATGTATCTAATCGATCCTTACTCATCTATCATGTTATTTGGCGTTTCGATGGACTCCAGTAGCTCTGATGTGAGATACGACGTTTTCGGACGCAGCAGAAGCTGGAAATAGTTTTAAACGAAACAACACGCATTAGCGTTGTTCCTGTGATGTATCTAATCGATCCTTACTCATCTAACATGTTATTTGGCGTTTCGATGGACTCCAGTAACTCTAATGTGAGATACGAAATTTTCGGACGCAGCAGCAGCTGGAAATAGTTTTAAACGAAACAACACATATTAGCGTTGTTCCTGTGATGTAACTAATCGATCCTTACTCATCTATCATGTTATTTGACGTTTGGACGGACTCCAGTAACTCTGATGAGAGATACGACGTTTTTGGACCCAGCAGGAGCTGGAAATAGTTTTAAACGAAACAACACGTATTAGCGTTGTTCCTGTGCTGTATCTAATCAATCCTTACTCATCTATCATGTTATTTGTCGTTTCGATGGACTCCAGTAGCTCTGATGTGAGATACGACGTTTTCGGACGCAGCAGAAGCTGGAAATAGTTTTAAACGAAACAACACGCATTAGCGTTGTTCCTGTGATGTATCTAATCGATCCTTACTCATCTAACATGTTATTTGGCGTTTCGATGGACTCCAGTAACTTTGATGTGAGATACGAAGTTCTCGGACGCAGCTGAAGCTGGAAATAGTTTTAAAAGAAACAACACGTACTAGCGTTGTTCCTGTGATGTATCTAATCGATCCTTACTCATCTATCATGTTATTTGGCGTTTCGATGGACTCCAGTAGCTCTGATGTGAGATACGACGTTTTCGGACGCAGCAGAAGCTGGAAATAGTTTTAAACGAAACAACACGCATTAGCGTTGTTCCTGTGATGTATCTAATCGATCCTTACTCATCTAACATGTTATTTGGCGTTTCGATGGACTCCAGTAACTCTAATGTGAGATACGAAATTTTCGGACGCAGCAGCAGCTGGAAATAGTTTTAAACGAAACAACACATATTAGCGTTGTTCCTGTGATGTAACTAATCGATCCTTACTCATCTATCATGTTATTTGACGTTTGGACGGACTCCAGTAACTCTGATGAGAGATACGACGTTTTTGGACCCAGCAGGAGCTGGAAATAGTTTTAAACGAAACAACACGTATTAGCGTTGTTCCTGTGCTGTATCTAATCAATCCTTACTCATCTATCATGTTATTTGTCGTTTCGATGGACTCCAGTAGCTCTGATGTGAGATACGACGTTTTCGGACGCAGCAGAAGCTGGAAATAGTTTTAAACGAAACAACACGCATTAGCGTTGTTCCTGTGATGTATCTAATGGATCCTTACTCATCTATCATGTTATTTGACGTTTGGATGGACTCCAGTAACTCTGATGTGAGATACGAAATTATCGGACGCAGCAGAAGCTGGAAATAGTTTTAAATGAAACAACACGCATTAGCGTTGTTCCTGTGATGTATCTAATCGATACTTACTCATCTATCATGTTATTTGACGTTTCGATGGACTCCAGTAACTCTAATGTGAGAAACGAAGTTCTCGGACGCAGCTGAAGCTGGAAATAGTTTTAAACGAAACAACACGCATTAGCGTTGTTCCTGTGATGTATCTAATGGATCCTTACTCATCTATCATGTTATTTGACGTTTGGATGGACTCCAGTAACTCTGATGTGAGATACGAAATTATCGGACGCAGCAGAAGCTGGAAATAGTTTTAAACGAAACAACACGTATTAGCGTTGTTCCTGTGCTGTATCTAATCGATCCTTACTTATCTATCATGTTATTTGACGTTTCGATGCACTCCAGTAACTCTGATGTGAGATACGAAGTTTTCGGACGCAGCAGAAGCTGGAAATAGTTTTAAACGAAACAACACGTATTAGCGTTGTTCCTGGGATGTATCTAATCGATCCTTACTCATCTATCATGTTATTTGACGTTTGGATGGACTCCAGTAACTCTGATGTGAGATACAAAGTTTTTGGACGCAGCAGTAGCTGGAAATAGTTTAGAACGAAAAAACACGTATTAGCGTTGTTCCTGTGATGTATCTAATCGATCCTTACTTAGCTACTATGTTATTTGACGTTTCGATGGACTCCAGTAACTCTAATGTGAGATACGAAATTTTCGGACGCAGCAGCAGCTGGAAATAGTTTTAAACGAAACAACACATATTAGCGTTGTTCCTGTGATGTAACTAATCGATCCTTACTCATCTATCATGTTATTTGACGTTTGGACGGACTCCAGTAACTCTGATGAGAGATACGACGTTTTTGGACGCAGCAGGAGCTGGAAATAGTTTTGAACGAAACAACACGTATTAGCGTTGTTCCTGTGCTGTATCTAATCAATCCTTACTCATCTATCATGTTATTTGTCGTTTCGATGGACTCCAGTAGCTCTGATGTGAGATACGACGTTTTCGGACGCAGCAGAAGCTGGAAATAGTTTTAAACGAAACAACACGCATTAGCGTTGTTCCTGTGATGTATCTAATCGATCCTTACTCATCTAACATGTTATTTGGCGTTTCGATGGACTCCAGTAACTTTGATGTGAGATACGAAGTTCTCGGACGCAGCTGAAGCTGGAAATTGTTTTAAACGAAACAACACGTATTAGCGTTGTTCCTGTGATGTATCTAATCGATCCTTACTCATCTATCATGTTATTTGACGTTTGGATGGGCTCCAGTAACTCTGAAGTGAGATACGAAGTTCTCGGACGCAGCTGAAGCTGGAAATAGTTTTAAACGAAACAACACGCATTAGCGTTGTTCCTGTGATGTATCTAATCGATCCTTACTCATCTATCATGTTATTTGACGTTTGGATGGACTCCAGTAACTCTGATGTGAGATACGAAATTATCGGACGCAGCAGAAGCTGGAAATAGTTTTAAATGAAACAACACGCATTAGCGTTGTTCCTGTGATGTATCTAATCGATCCTTACTCACCTATCATGTTATTTGACGTTTGGATGGGCTCCAGTAACTCTGAAGTGAGATACGAAGTTCTCGGACGCAGCTGAAGCTGGAAATAGTTTTAAACGAAACAACACGCATTAGCGTTGTTCCTGTGATGTATCTAATCGATACTTACTCATCTATCATGTTATTTGACGTTTCGATGGACTCCAGTAACTCTAATGTGAGAAACGAAATTTTCGGACGCAGCAGAAGCTGGAAATAGTTTTAAACGAAACAACACGCATTAGCGTTGTTCCTGTGATGTATCTAATCGATCCTTACTCATCTATCATGTTATTTGACGTTTGGATGGACTCCAGTAACTCTGATGTGAGATACGAAATTATCGGACGCAGCAGAAGCTGGAAATAGTTTTAAATGAAACAACACGCATTAGCGTTGTTCCTGTGATGTATCTAATCGATACTTACTCATCTATCATGTTATTTGGCGTTTCGATGGACTCCAGTAGCTCTGATGTGAGATACGACGTTTTCGGACGCAGCAGAAGCTGGAAATAGTTTTAAACGAAACAACACGCATTAGCGTTGTTCCTGTGATGTATCTAATCGATCCTTACTCATCTATCATGTTATTTGACGTTTGGATGGACTCCAGTAACTCTGATGTGAGATACGAAATTATCGGACGCAGCAGAAGCTGGAAATAGTTTTAAATGAAACAACACGCATTAGCGTTGTGCCTGTGATGTATCTAATCGATCCTTACTCATCTATCATGTTATTTGACGTTTCGATGGACTCTAGTAACTCTGATGTGATATACGAAGTTTTTGGACGCAGCAGGAGCTAGAAATAGTTTTAAACGAAACAACACGTATTAGCGTTGTTCCTGTGATGTATCTAATCGATCCTTACTCATCTATCATGTTATTTGACGTTTGGATGGACTCCAGTATCTCTGATGTGAGATACGAAATTTTCGGACGCAGCAGAAGCTGGTAATAGTTTTAAACGAAACAACACGCATTAGCGTTGTTCCTGTGATGTATCTAAACAATCCTTACTTATCTAACATGTTATTTGACGTTTGGATGGACTCCAGTAAGTCTGATGTGAGATACAAAGTTTTTGGACGCAGCAGGAGCTGGAAATAGTTTTAAACGAAACAACACGTATTAGCGTTGTTCCTGTGATGTATCTAATCGATCCTTACTCACCTATCATGTTATTTGACGTTTGGATGGGCTCCAGTAACTCTGAAGTGAGATACGAAGTTCTCGGACGCAGCTGAAGCTGGAAATAGTTTTAAACGAAACAACACGCATTAGCGTTGTTCCTGTGATGTATCTAATCGATACTTACTCATCTATCATGTTATTTGGCGTTTCGATGGACTCCAGTAACTCTAATATGAGAAACGAAATTTTCGGACGCAGCAGAAGCTGGAAATAGTTTTAAACGAAACAACACGCATTAGCGTTGTTCCTGTGATGTATCTAATCGATCCTTACTCATCTATCATGTTATTTGACGTTTGGATGGACTCCAGTAAGTCTGATGTGAGATACAAAGTTTTTGGACGCAGCAGGAGCTAGAAATAGTTTTAGACGAAACAACACGTATTAGCGTTGTTCCTGTGCTGTATCTATTCGATCCTTACTCATCTATCATCTTATTTGGCGTTTCGATGGACTCCAGTAGCTCTGATGTGAGATACGACGTTTTCGGACGCAGCAGAAGCTGGAAATAGTTTTAAACGAAACAACACGCATTAGCGTTGTTCCTGTGATGTATCTAATCGATACTTACTCATCTATCATGTTATTTGACGTTTCGATGGACTCCAGTAACTCTAATGTGAGAAACGAAATTTTCGGACGCAGCAGAAGCTGGAAATAGTTTTAAACGAAACAACACGTATTAGCGTTGTTCCTGGGATGTATCTAATCGATCCTTACTCATCTATCATGTTATTTGACGTTTGGATGGACTCCAGTAACTCTGATGTGAGATACAAAGTTTTTGGACGCAGCAGGAGCTGGAAATAGTTTTAAACGAAACAACACGTATTAGCGTTGTTCCTGTGCTGTATCTAATCGATCCTTACTTATCTATCATGTTATTTGACGTTTCGATGCACTCCAGTAACTCTGATGTGAGATACGAAGTTTTCGGACGCAGCAGAAGCTGGAAATAGTTTTAAACGAAACAACACGTATTAGCGTTGTTCCTGGGATGTATCTAATCGATCCTTACTCATCTATCATGTTATTTGACGTTTGGATGGACTCCAGTAACTCTGATGTGAGATACAAAGTTTTTGGACGCAGCAGTAGCTGGAAATAGTTTAGAACGAAAAAACACGTATTAGCGTTGTTCCTGTGATGTATCTAATCGATCCTTACTTAGCTACTATGTTATTTGACGTTTCGATGGACTCCAGTAACTCTAATGTGAGATACGAAATTTTCGGACGCAGCAGCAGCTGGAAATAGTTTTAAACGAAACAACACATATTAGCGTTGTTCCTGTGATGTAACTAATCGATCCTTACTCATCTATCATGTTATTTGACGTTTGGACGGACTCCAGTAACTCTGATGAGAGATACGACGTTTTTGGACCCAGCAGGAGCTGGAAATAGTTTTAAACGAAACAACACGTATTAGCGTTGTTCCTGTGCTGTATCTAATCAATCCTTACTCATCTATCATGTTATTTGTCGTTTCGATGGACTCCAGTAGCTCTGATGTGAGATACGACGTTTTCGGACGCAGCAGAAGCTGGAAATAGTTTTAAACGAAACAACACGCATTAGCGTTGTTCCTGTGATGTATCTAATCGATCCTTACTCATCTAACATGTTATTTGGCGTTTCGATGGACTCCAGTAACTTTGATGTGAGATACGAAGTTCTCGGACGCAGCTGAAGCTGGAAATAGTTTTAAACGAAACAACACGTACTAGCGTTGTTCCTGTGATGTATCTAATCGATCCTTACTCATCTATCATGTTATTTGACGTTTGGATGGGCTCCAGTAACTCTGAAGTGAGATACGAAGTTCTCGGACGCAGCTGAAGCTGGAAATAGTTTTAAACGAAACAACACGCATTAGCGTTGTTCCTGTGATGTATCTAATGGATCCTTACTCATCTATCATGTTATTTGACGTTTGGATGGACTCCAGTAACTCTGATGTGAGATACGAAATTATCGGACGCAGCAGAAGCTGGAAATAGTTTTAAATGAAACAACACGCATTAGCGTTGTTCCTGTGATGTATCTAATCGATACTTACTCATCTATCATGTTATTTGACGTTTCGATGGACTCCAGTAACTCTAATGTGAGAAACGAAATTTTCGGACGCAGCAGAAGCTGGAAATAGTTTTAAACGAAACAACACGCATTAGCGTTGTTCCTGTGATGTATCTAATCGATCCTTACTCATCTATCATGTTATTTGACGTTTGGATGGACTCCAGTAAGTCTGATGTGAGATACAAAGTTTTTGGACGCAGCAGGAGCTGGAAATAGTTTTAAACGAAACAACACGCATTAGCGTTGTTCCTGTGATGTATCTAATCGATACTTACTCATCTATCATGTTATTTGACGTTTCGATGGACTCCAGTAACTCTAATGTGAGAAACGAAATTTTCGGACGCAGCAGAAGCTGGAAATAGTTTTAAACGAAACAACACGCATTAGCGTTGTTCCTGTGATGTATCTAATCGATCCTTACTCATCTATCATGTTATTTGACGTTTGGATGGACTCCAGTAAGTCTGATGTGAGATACAAAGTTTTTGGACGCAGCAGGAGCTGGAAATAGTTTTAAACGAAACAACACGTATTAGCGTTGTTCCTGTGCTGTATCTAATCGATCCTTACTTATCTATCATGTTATTTGACGTTTCGATGCACTCCAGTAACTCTGATGTGAGATACGAAGTTTTCGGACGCAGCAGAAGCTGGAAATAGTTTTAAACGAAACAACACGTATTAGCGTTGTTCCTGGGATGTATATAATCGATCCTTACTCATCTATCATGTTATTTGGCGTTTCGATGGACTCCAGTAGTTCTGATGTGAGATACGACGTTTTCGGACGCAGCAGAAGCTGGAAATAGTTTTAAATGAAACAACACGCATTAGCGTTGTTCCTGTGATGTATCTAATCGATCCTTACTTAGCTACTATGTTATTTGACGTTTCGATGGACTCCAGTAACTCTAATGTGAGATACGAAATTTTCGGACGCAGCAGCAGCTGGAAATAGTTTTAAACGAAACAACACATATTAGCGTTGTTCCTGTGATGTAACTATCGATCCTTACTCATCTATCATGTTATTTGACGTTTGGACGGACTCCAGTAACTCTGATGAGAGATACGACGTTTTTGGACGCAGCAGGAGCTGGAAATAGTTTTAAACGAAACAACACGTATTAGCGTTGTTCCTGTGCTGTATCTAATCAATCCTTACTCATCTATCATGTTATTTGTCGTTTCGATGGACTCCAGTAGCTCTGATGTGAGATACGACGTTTTCGGACGCAGCAGAAGCTGGAAATAGTTTTAAACGAAACAACACGCATTAGCGTTGTTCCTGTGATGTATCTAATCGATCCTTACTCATCTAACATGTTATTTGGCGTTTCGATGGACTCCAGTAACTTTGATGTGAGATACGAAGTTCTCGGACGCAGCTGAAGCTGGAAATAGTTTTAAACGAAACAACACGTATTAGCGTTGTTCCTGTGATGTATCTAATCGATCCTTACTCATCTATCATGTTATTTGACGGTTGGATGGGCTCCAGTAACTCTGAAGTGAGATACGAAGTTCTCGGACGCAGCTGAAGCTGGAAATAGTTTTAAACGAAACAACACGCATTAGCGTTGTTCCTGTGATGTATCTAATCGATCCTTACTCATCTATCATGTTATTTGACGTTTGGATGGACTCCAGTAGTTCTGATGTGAGATACGACGTTTTCGGACGCAGCAGAAGCTGGAAATAGTTTTAAATGAAACAACACGCATTAGCGTTGTTCCTGTGATGTATCTAATCGATCCTTACTCATCTATAATGTTATTTGACGTTTCGATGGACTCTAGTAACTCTGATGTGAGATACGAAGTTTTTGGACGCAGCAGGAGCTGGAAATAGTTTTAAACGAAACAACACGTATTAGCGTTGTTCCTGTGATGTATCTAATCGATCCTTATTCATCTATCATGTTATTTGACGTTTGGATGGACTCCAGTATCTCTGATGTGAGATACGATATCTTCGGACGCAGCATAAAAATAAACGAAACAACATGCATTAGCGTTGCTCCTGTGATGTATCTAATCGATCCTTACTTATCTAACATGTTATTTGACGTTTCGATGGACTCAAGTAACTCTGATGTGAGATACGACGTTTTCGGACGCAGCAGAAGCTGGAAATAGTTTTAAACGAAACAAAACGCATTAGCGATGTTCCTGTGATGTATCTAATCGATCCTTACTCATCTATCATGTTATTTTACGTTTGGATGGACTCCAGTAACTCTGATGTGAGATACAAAGTTTTTGGACGCAGCAGGAGGTGGAAATAGTTTTAAACGAAACAACACGTATTAACGTTGTTCCTGTGATGTATCTAATCGATCCTTACTCATCTATCATGTTATTTGACGTTTGGATGTACTCCAGTATCTCTGATGTGAGATACGAAATCTTCGGACGCAGCATAAGCTGGAAATAGTTTTAAACGAAACAACACGCATTAGCGTTGTTCCTGTGATGTATCTAATCGATCCTTACTCATCTATCATCTTATTTGGCGTTTCGATGGACTCCAGTAGCTCTGATGTGAGATACGACGTTTTCGGACGCAGCAGAAGCTGGAAATAGTTTTAAACGAAACAACACGCATTAGCGTTGTTCCTGTGATGTATCTAATCGATACTTACTCATCTATCATGTTATTTGACGTTTCGATGGACTCCAGTAACTCTAATGTGAGAAACGAAATTTTCGGACGCAGCAGAAGCTGGAAATAGTTTTAAACGAAACAACACGTATTAGCGTTGTTCCTGGGATGTATCTAATCGATCCTTACTCATCTATCATGTTATTTGACGTTTGGATGGACTCCAGTAACTCTGATGTGAGATACAAAGTTTTTGGACGCAGCAGGAGCTGGAAATAGTTTTAAACGAAACAACACGTATTAGCGTTGTTCCTGTGCTGTATCTAATCGATCCTTACTTATCTATCATGTTATTTGACGTTTCGATGCACTCCAGTAACTCTGATGTGAGATACGAAGTTTTCGGACGCAGCAGAAGCTGGAAATAGTTTTAAACGAAACAACACGTATTAGCGTTGTTCCTGGGATGTATCTAATCGATCCTTACTCATCTATCATGTTATTTGACGTTTGGATGGACTCCAGTAACTCTGATGTGAGATACAAAGTTTTTGGACGCAGCAGTAGCTGGAAATAGTTTAGAACGAAAAAACACGTATTAGCGTTGTTCCTGTGATGTATCTAATCGATCCTTACTTAGCTACTATGTTATTTGACGTTTCGATGGACTCCAGTAACTCTAATGTGAGATACGAAATTTTCGGACGCAGCAGCAGCTGGAAATAGTTTTAAACGAAACAACACATATTAGCGTTGTTCCTGTGATGTAACTAATCGATCCTTACTCATCTATCATGTTATTTGACGTTTGGACGGACTCCAGTAACTCTGATGAGAGATACGACGTTTTTGGACCCAGCAGGAGCTGGAAATAGTTTTAAACGAAACAACACGTATTAGCGTTGTTCCTGTGCTGTATCTAATCAATCCTTACTCATCTATCATGTTATTTGTCGTTTCGATGGACTCCAGTAGCTCTGATGTGAGATACGACGTTTTCGGACGCAGCAGAAGCTGGAAATAGTTTTAAACGAAACAACACGCATTAGCGTTGTTCCTGTGATGTATCTAATCGATCCTTACTCATCTAACATGTTATTTGGCGTTTCGATGGACTCCAGTAACTTTGATGTGAGATACGAAGTTCTCGGACGCAGCTGAAGCTGGAAATAGTTTTAAACGAAACAACACGTACTAGCGTTGTTCCTGTGATGTATCTAATCGATCCTTACTCATCTATCATGTTATTTGACGTTTGGATGGGCTCCAGTAACTCTGAAGTGAGATACGAAGTTCTCGGACGCAGCTGAAGCTGGAAATAGTTTTAAACGAAACAACACGCATTAGCGTTGTTCCTGTGATGTATCTAATGGATCCTTACTCATCTATCATGTTATTTGACGTTTGGATGGACTCCAGTAACTCTGATGTGAGATACGAAATTATCGGACGCAGCAGAAGCTGGAAATAGTTTTAAATGAAACAACACGCATTAGCGTTGTTCCTGTGATGTATCTAATCGATACTTACTCATCTATCATGTTATTTGACGTTTCGATGGACTCCAGTAACTCTAATGTGAGAAACGAAATTTTCGGACGCAGCAGAAGCTGGAAATAGTTTTAAACGAAACAACACGCATTAGCGTTGTTCCTGTGATGTATCTAATCGATCCTTACTCATCTATCATGTTATTTGACGTTTGGATGGACTCCAGTAAGTCTGATGTGAGATACAAAGTTTTTGGACGCAGCAGGAGCTGGAAATAGTTTTAAACGAAACAACACGCATTAGCGTTGTTCCTGTGATGTATCTAATCGATACTTACTCATCTATCATGTTATTTGACGTTTCGATGGACTCCAGTAACTCTAATGTGAGAAACGAAATTTTCGGACGCAGCAGAAGCTGGAAATAGTTTTAAACGAAACAACACGCATTAGCGTTGTTCCTGTGATGTATCTAATCGATCCTTACTCATCTATCATGTTATTTGACGTTTGGATGGACTCCAGTAAGTCTGATGTGAGATACAAAGTTTTTGGACGCAGCAGGAGCTGGAAATAGTTTTAAACGAAACAACACGTATTAGCGTTGTTCCTGTGCTGTATCTAATCGATCCTTACTTATCTATCATGTTATTTGACGTTTCGATGCACTCCAGTAACTCTGATGTGAGATACGAAGTTTTCGGACGCAGCAGAAGCTGGAAATAGTTTTAAACGAAACAACACGTATTAGCGTTGTTCCTGGGATGTATATAATCGATCCTTACTCATCTATCATGTTATTTGGCGTTTCGATGGACTCCAGTAGTTCTGATGTGAGATACGACGTTTTCGGACGCAGCAGAAGCTGGAAATAGTTTTAAATGAAACAACACGCATTAGCGTTGTTCCTGTGATGTATCTAATCGATCCTTACTTAGCTACTATGTTATTTGACGTTTCGATGGACTCCAGTAACTCTAATGTGAGATACGAAATTTTCGGACGCAGCAGCAGCTGGAAATAGTTTTAAACGAAACAACACATATTAGCGTTGTTCCTGTGATGTAACTATCGATCCTTACTCATCTATCATGTTATTTGACGTTTGGACGGACTCCAGTAACTCTGATGAGAGATACGACGTTTTTGGACGCAGCAGGAGCTGGAAATAGTTTTAAACGAAACAACACGTATTAGCGTTGTTCCTGTGCTGTATCTAATCAATCCTTACTCATCTATCATGTTATTTGTCGTTTCGATGGACTCCAGTAGCTCTGATGTGAGATACGACGTTTTCGGACGCAGCAGAAGCTGGAAATAGTTTTAAACGAAACAACACGCATTAGCGTTGTTCCTGTGATGTATCTAATCGATCCTTACTCATCTAACATGTTATTTGGCGTTTCGATGGACTCCAGTAACTTTGATGTGAGATACGAAGTTCTCGGACGCAGCTGAAGCTGGAAATAGTTTTAAACGAAACAACACGTATTAGCGTTGTTCCTGTGATGTATCTAATCGATCCTTACTCATCTATCATGTTATTTGACGGTTGGATGGGCTCCAGTAACTCTGAAGTGAGATACGAAGTTCTCGGACGCAGCTGAAGCTGGAAATAGTTTTAAACGAAACAACACGCATTAGCGTTGTTCCTGTGATGTATCTAATCGATCCTTACTCATCTATCATGTTATTTGACGTTTGGATGGACTCCAGTAGTTCTGATGTGAGATACGACGTTTTCGGACGCAGCAGAAGCTGGAAATAGTTTTAAATGAAACAACACGCATTAGCGTTGTTCCTGTGATGTATCTAATCGATCCTTACTCATCTATAATGTTATTTGACGTTTCGATGGACTCTAGTAACTCTGATGTGAGATACGAAGTTTTTGGACGCAGCAGGAGCTGGAAATAGTTTTAAACGAAACAACACGTATTAGCGTTGTTCCTGTGATGTATCTAATCGATCCTTATTCATCTATCATGTTATTTGACGTTTGGATGGACTCCAGTATCTCTGATGTGAGATACGATATCTTCGGACGCAGCATAAAAATAAACGAAACAACATGCATTAGCGTTGCTCCTGTGATGTATCTAATCGATCCTTACTTATCTAACATGTTATTTGACGTTTCGATGGACTCAAGTAACTCTGATGTGAGATACGACGTTTTCGGACGCAGCAGAAGCTGGAAATAGTTTTAAACGAAACAAAACGCATTAGCGATGTTCCTGTGATGTATCTAATCGATCCTTACTCATCTATCATGTTATTTTACGTTTGGATGGACTCCAGTAACTCTGATGTGAGATACAAAGTTTTTGGACGCAGCAGGAGGTGGAAATAGTTTTAAACGAAACAACACGTATTAACGTTGTTCCTGTGATGTATCTAATCGATCCTTACTCATCTATCATGTTATTTGACGTTTGGATGTACTCCAGTATCTCTGATGTGAGATACGAAATCTTCGGACGCAGCATAAGCTGGAAATAGTTTTAAACGAAACAACACGCATTAGCGTTGTTCCTGTGATGTATCTAATCGATCCTTACTCATCTATCATCTTATTTGGCGTTTCGATGGACTCCAGTAGCTCTGATGTGAGATACGACGTTTTCGGACGCAGCAGAAGCTGGAAATAGTTTTAAACGAAACAACACGCATTAGCGTTGTTCCTGTGATGTATCTAATCGATACTTACTCATCTATCATGTTATTTGACGTTTCGATGGACTCCAGTAACTCTAATGTGAGAAACGAAATTTTCGGACGCAGCAGAAGCTGGAAATAGTTTTAAACGAAACAACACGTATTAGCGTTGTTCCTGGGATGTATCTAATCGATCCTTACTCATCTATCATGTTATTTGACGTTTGGATGGACTCCAGTAACTCTGATGTGAGATACAAAGTTTTTGGACGCAGCAGGAGCTGGAAATAGTTTTAAACGAAACAACACGTATTAGCGTTGTTCCTGTGCTGTATCTAATCGATCCTTACTTATCTATCATGTTATTTGACGTTTCGATGCACTCCAGTAACTCTGATGTGAGATACGAAGTTTTCGGACGCAGCAGAAGCTGGAAATAGTTTTAAACGAAACAACACGTATTAGCGTTGTTCCTGGGATGTATCTAATCGATCCTTACTCATCTATCATGTTATTTGACGTTTGGATGGACTCCAGTAACTCTGATGTGAGATACAAAGTTTTTGGACGCAGCAGTAGCTGGAAATAGTTTAGAACGAAAAAACACGTATTAGCGTTGTTCCTGTGATGTATCTAATCGATCCTTACTTAGCTACTATGTTATTTGACGTTTCGATGGACTCCAGTAACTCTAATGTGAGATACGAAATTTTCGGACGCAGCAGCAGCTGGAAATAGTTTTAAACGAAACAACACATATTAGCGTTGTTCCTGTGATGTAACTAATCGATCCTTACTCATCTATCATGTTATTTGACGTTTGGACGGACTCCAGTAACTCTGATGAGAGATACGACGTTTTTGGACCCAGCAGGAGCTGGAAATAGTTTTAAACGAAACAACACGTATTAGCGTTGTTCCTGTGCTGTATCTAATCAATCCTTACTCATCTATCATGTTATTTGTCGTTTCGATGGACTCCAGTAGCTCTGATGTGAGATACGACGTTTTCGGACGCAGCAGAAGCTGGAAATAGTTTTAAACGAAACAACACGCATTAGCGTTGTTCCTGTGATGTATCTAATCGATCCTTACTCATCTAACATGTTATTTGGCGTTTCGATGGACTCCAGTAACTTTGATGTGAGATACGAAGTTCTCGGACGCAGCTGAAGCTGGAAATAGTTTTAAACGAAACAACACGTACTAGCGTTGTTCCTGTGATGTATCTAATCGATCCTTACTCATCTATCATGTTATTTGACGTTTGGATGGGCTCCAGTAACTCTGAAGTGAGATACGAAGTTCTCGGACGCAGCTGAAGCTGGAAATAGTTTTAAACGAAACAACACGCATTAGCGTTGTTCCTGTGATGTATCTAATGGATCCTTACTCATCTATCATGTTATTTGACGTTTGGATGGACTCCAGTAACTCTGATGTGAGATACGAAATTATCGGACGCAGCAGAAGCTGGAAATAGTTTTAAATGAAACAACACGCATTAGCGTTGTTCCTGTGATGTATCTAATCGATACTTACTCATCTATCATGTTATTTGACGTTTCGATGGACTCCAGTAACTCTAATGTGAGAAACGAAATTTTCGGACGCAGCAGAAGCTGGAAATAGTTTTAAACGAAACAACACGCATTAGCGTTGTTCCTGTGATGTATCTAATCGATCCTTACTCATCTATCATGTTATTTGACGTTTGGATGGACTCCAGTAAGTCTGATGTGAGATACAAAGTTTTTGGACGCAGCAGGAGCTGGAAATAGTTTTAAACGAAACAACACGCATTAGCGTTGTTCCTGTGATGTATCTAATCGATACTTACTCATCTATCATGTTATTTGACGTTTCGATGGACTCCAGTAACTCTAATGTGAGAAACGAAATTTTCGGACGCAGCAGAAGCTGGAAATAGTTTTAAACGAAACAACACGCATTAGCGTTGTTCCTGTGATGTATCTAATCGATCCTTACTCATCTATCATGTTATTTGACGTTTGGATGGACTCCAGTAAGTCTGATGTGAGATACAAAGTTTTTGGACGCAGCAGGAGCTGGAAATAGTTTTAAACGAAACAACACGTATTAGCGTTGTTCCTGTGCTGTATCTAATCGATCCTTACTTATCTATCATGTTATTTGACGTTTCGATGCACTCCAGTAACTCTGATGTGAGATACGAAGTTTTCGGACGCAGCAGAAGCTGGAAATAGTTTTAAACGAAACAACACGTATTAGCGTTGTTCCTGGGATGTATATAATCGATCCTTACTCATCTATCATGTTATTTGGCGTTTCGATGGACTCCAGTAGTTCTGATGTGAGATACGACGTTTTCGGACGCAGCAGAAGCTGGAAATAGTTTTAAATGAAACAACACGCATTAGCGTTGTTCCTGTGATGTATCTAATCGATCCTTACTTAGCTACTATGTTATTTGACGTTTCGATGGACTCCAGTAACTCTAATGTGAGATACGAAATTTTCGGACGCAGCAGCAGCTGGAAATAGTTTTAAACGAAACAACACATATTAGCGTTGTTCCTGTGATGTAACTAATCGATCCTTACTCATCTATCATGTTATTTGACGTTTGGACGGACTCCAGTAACTCTGATGAGAGATACGACGTTTTTGGACGCAGCAGGAGCTGGAAATAGTTTTAAACGAAACAACACGTATTAGCGTTGTTCCTGTGCTGTATCTAATCAATCCTTACTCATCTATCATGTTATTTGTCGTTTCGATGGACTCCAGTAGCTCTGATGTGAGATACGACGTTTTCGGACGCAGCAGAAGCTGGAAATAGTTTTAAACGAAACAACACGCATTAGCGTTGTTCCTGTGATGTATCTAATCGATCCTTACTCATCTAACATGTTATTTGGCGTTTCGATGGACTCCAGTAACTTTGATGTGAGATACGAAGTTCTCGGACGCAGCTGAAGCTGGAAATAGTTTTAAACGAAACAACACGTATTAGCGTTGTTCCTGTGATGTATCTAATCGATCCTTACTCATCTATCATGTTATTTGACGGTTGGATGGGCTCCAGTAACTCTGAAGTGAGATACGAAGTTCTCGGACGCAGCTGAAGCTGGAAATAGTTTTAAACGAAACAACACGCATTAGCGTTGTTCCTGTGATGTATCTAATCGATCCTTACTCATCTATCATGTTATTTGACGTTTGGATGGACTCCAGTAGTTCTGATGTGAGATACGACGTTTTCGGACGCAGCAGAAGCTGGAAATAGTTTTAAATGAAACAACACGCATTAGCGTTGTTCCTGTGATGTATCTAATCGATCCTTACTCATCTATAATGTTATTTGACGTTTCGATGGACTCTAGTAACTCTGATGTGAGATACGAAGTTTTTGGACGCAGCAGGAGCTGGAAATAGTTTTAAACGAAACAACACGTATTAGCGTTGTTCCTGTGATGTATCTAATCGATCCTTATTCATCTATCATGTTATTTGACGTTTGGATGGACTCCAGTATCTCTGATGTGAGATACGATATCTTCGGACGCAGCATAAAAATAAACGAAACAACACGCATTAGCGTTGCTCCTGTGATGTATCTAATCGATCCTTACTTATCTAACATGTTATTTGACGTTTCGATGGACTCAAGTAACTCTGATGTGAGATACGACGTTTTCGGACGCAGCAGAAGCTGGAAATAGTTTTAAACGAAACAAAACGCATTAGCGATGTTCCTGTGATGTATCTAATCGATCCTTACTCATCTATCATGTTATTTTACGTTTGGATGGACTCCAGTAACTCTGATGTGAGATACAAAGTTTTTGGACGCAGCAGGAGGTGGAAATAGTTTTAAACGAAACAACACGTATTAACGTTGTTCCTGTGATGTATCTAATCGATCCTTACTCATCTATCATGTTATTTGACGTTTGGATGTACTCCAGTATCTCTGATGTGAGATACGAAATCTTCGGACGCAGCATAAGCTGGAAATAGTTTTAAACGAAACAACACGCATTAGCGTTGTTCCTGTGATGTATCTAATCGATCCTTACTCATCTATCATGTTATTTGGCGTTTCGATGGACTCCAGTAACTTTGATGTGAGATACGAAGTTCTCGGACGCAGCTGAAGCTAGAAATAGTTTTAAACGAAACAACACGTATTAGCCTTGTTCCTGTGCTGTATCTAATCGATCCTTACTTATCTATCATGTTATTTGACGTTTCGATGCACTCCAGTAACTCTGATGTGAGATACGACGTTTTCGGACTCAGCAGAAGCTGGAAATAGTTTTAAACGAAACAACACGCATTAGCGTTGTTCCTGTGATGTATCTAATCGATCCTTACTTATCTAACATGTTATTTGACGTTTCGATGGACTCCAGTAAGTCTGATGTGAGATACAAAGTTTTTGGACGCAGCAGGAGCTGGAAATAGTTTTAAACGAAACAACACGTATTAGCGTTGTTCCTGTACTGTATCTAATCGATCCTTACTCATCTATCATGTTATTTTTCGTTTCGATGGACTCCAGTAACTCTGATGTGAGATACAAAGTTTTTGGACGCAGCAAGAGCTGGAAATAGTTTTAAACGAAACAACACGTATTAGCGTTGTTCCTGTGATGTATCTAATCGATCCTTACTCATCTATCATGTTATTTGACGTTTGGATGTACTCCAGTATCTCTGATGTGAGATACGAAATCTTCGGACGCAGCATAAGCTGGAAATAGTTTTAAACGAAACAACACGCATTAGCGTTGTTCCTGTGATGTATCTAATCGATCCTTACTCATCTATCATGTTATTTGGCGTTTCGATGGACTCCAGTAACTCTGATGTGAGATACGACGTTTTCGGACGCAGCAGAAGCTGGAAATAGTTTTAAACGAAACAACACGTATTAGCGTTGTTCCTGTGATGTAACTAATCGATCCTTACTTAGCTACTATGTTATTTGACGTTTCGATGGACTCCAGTAACTCTAATGTGAGATACGAAATTTTCGGACGCAGCAGCAGCTGGAAATAGTTCTAAACTAAACAACACATATTAGCGTTGTTCCTGTGATGTAACTAATCGATCCTTACTTAGCTACTATGTTATTTGACGTTTCGATGGACTCCAGTAACTCTAATGTGAGATACGAAATTTTCGGACGCAGCAGCAGCTGGAAATAGTTTTAAACTAAACAACACATATTAGCGTTGTTCCTGTGATGTAACTAATCGATCCTTACTCATCTATCATGTTATTTGACGTTTGGACGGACTCCAGTAACTCTGATGAGAGATACAAAGTTCTCGGACGCAGTAGAAGCTGGAAATAGTTTTGAACGAAACAACACGTATTAGCGTTGTTCCTGTGATGTATCTAAACGATCCTTACTTATCTAACATGTTATTTGACGTTTGGATGGACTCCAGTAAGTCTGATGTGAGATAAAAAGTTTTTGGACGCAGCAGGAGCTGGAAATAGTTTTAAACGAAACAACACGCATTAGCATTGTTCCTGTGATGTATCTAATCGATCCTTACTCTTCTATCATGTTATTTGGCGTTTCGATGGACTCCAGTAACTTTGATGTGAGATACGAAGTTCTCGGACGCAGCTGAAGCTGGAAATAGTTTTAAATGAAACAACACGTATTAGCGTTGTTCCTGTGATGTATCTAATCGATCCTTACTCATCTATCATGTTATTTGGCGTTTCGATGGACTCCAGTAGCTCTGATGTGAGATACGACGTTTTCGGACGCAGCAGAAGCTGGAAATAGTTTTAAATGAAACAACACGCATTAGCGTTGTTCCTGTGATGTATCTAATCGATCCTTACTCATCTATCATGTTATTTGACGTTTCGATGGACTCTAGTAACTCTGATGTGAGATACGAAGTTTTTGGACGCAGCAGGAGCTGGAAATAGTTTTAAACGAAACAACACGTATTAGCGTTTTTCCTGTGATGTATCTAATCGATCCTTATTCATCTATCATGTTATTTGAAGTTTGGATGGACTCCAGTATCTCTGATGTGAGATACGATATCTTCGGACGCAGCATAAGCTGGAAATAGTTTTAAACGAAACAACACGCATTAGCGTTGTTCCTGTGATGTATCTAATCGATCCGTACTTATCTAACATGTTATTTGACGTTTCGATGGACTCAAGTAACTCTGATGTGAGATACGATGTTTTCGGACGCAGCAGAAGCTGGAAATAGTTTTAAACGAAACAACACGCATTAGCGATGTTCCTGTGATGTATCTAATCGATCCTTACTCATCTATCATGTTATTTTACGTTTGGATGGACTCCAGTAACTCTGATGTGAGATACAAAGTTTTTGGACGCAGCAGGAGCTGGAAATAGTTTTGAACGAAACAACACGTATTAGCGTTGTTCCTGTGATGTATCTAATCGATCCTTACTCATCTATCATGTTATTTGACGTTTGGATGTACTCCAGTATCTCTGATGTGAGATACGAAATCTTCGGACGCAGCATAAGCTGGAAAGAGTTTTAAACGAAACAACACGCATTAGCGTTGTTCCTGTGATGTATCTAATCGATCATTACTCATCTATCACGTTATTTGGCGTTTCGATGGACTCCAGTAACTTTGATGTGAGATACGAAGTTCTCGGACGCAGCTGAAGCTGGAAATAGTTTTAAAGGAAACAACACGTATTAGCGTTGTTCCTGTGATGTATCTAATCGATCCTTACTCATCTATCATGTTATTTGGCGTTTCGATGGACTCCAGTAGCTCTGATGTGAGATACGACGTTTTCGGACGCAGCAGAAGCTGGAAATAGTTTTAAACGAAACAACACGCATTAGCGTTGTTCCTGTGATGTATCTAATCGATCCTTACTCTTCTATCATGTTATTTGGCGTTTCGATGGACTCCAGTAACTTTGATGTGAGATACGAAGTTCTCGGACGCAGCTGAAGCTGGAAATAGTTTTAAATGAAACAACACGTATTAGCGTTGTTCCTGTGATGTATCTAATCGATCCTTACTCATCTATCATGTTATTTGGCGTTTCGATGGACTCCAGTAGCTCTGATGTGAGATACGACGTTTTCGGACGCAGCAGAAGCTGGAAATAGTTTTAAACGAAACAACACGCATTAGCATTGTTCCTGTGATGTATCTAATCGATCCTTACTCTTCTATCATGTTATTTGACGTTTCGATGGACTCTAGTAACTCTGATGTGAGATACGAAGTTTTTGGACGCAGCAGGAGCTAGAAATAGTTTTAAACGAAACAACACGTATTAGCGTTGTTCCTGTGATGTATCTAATCGATCCTTACTCATCTATCATGTTATTTTACGTTTGGATGGACTCCAGTAACTCTGATGTGAGATACAAAGTTTTTGGACGCAGCAGGAGCTGGAAATAGTTTTAAACGAAACAACACGTATTAGCGTTGTTCCTGTGATGTATCTAATCGATCCTTACTCATCTATCATGTTATTTGGCGTTTCGATGGACTCCAGTAGCTCTGATGTGAGATACGACGTTTTCGGACGCAGCAGAAGCTGGAAATAGTTTTAAACGAAACAACACGCATTAGCATTGTTCCTGTGATGTATCTAATCGATCCTTACTCTTCTATCATGTTATTTGGCGTTTCGATGGACTCCAGTAACTTTGATGTGAGATACGAAGTTCTCGGACGCAGCTGAAGCTGGAAATAGTTTTAAATGAAACAACACGTATTAGCGTTGTTCCTGTGATGTATCTAATCGATCCTTACTCATCTATCATGTTATTTGGCGTTTCGATGGACTCCAGTAGCTCTGATGTGAGATACGACGTTTTCGGACGCAGCAGAAGCTGGAAATAGTTTTAAATGAAACAACACGCATTAGCGTTGTTCCTGTGATGTATCTAATCGATCCTTACTCATCTATCATGTTATTTGACGTTTCGATGGACTCTAGTAACTCTGATGTGAGATACGAAGTTTTTGGACGCAGCAGGAGCTGGAAATAGTTTTAAACGAAACAACACGTATTAGCGTTTTTCCTGTGATGTATCTAATCGATCCTTATTCATCTATCATGTTATTTGAAGTTTGGATGGACTCCAGTATCTCTGATGTGAGATACGATATCTTCGGACGCAGCATAAGCTGGAAAGAGTTTTAAACGAAACAACACGCATTAGCGTTGTTCCTGTGATGTATCTAATCGATCATTACTCATCTATCACGTTATTTGGCGTTTCGATGGACTCCAGTAACTTTGATGTGAGATACGAAGTTCTCGGACGCAGCTGAAGCTGGAAATAGTTTTAAAGGAAACAACACGTATTAGCGTTGTTCCTGTGATGTATCTAATCGATCCTTACTCATCTATCATGTTATTTGGCGTTTCGATGGACTCCAGTAGCTCTGATGTGAGATACGACGTTTTCGGACGCAGCAGAAGCTGGAAATAGTTTTAAATGAAACAACACGCATTGGCGTTGTTCCTGTGATGTATCTAATCGATCCTTACTCATCTATCATGTTATTTGACGTTTCGATGGACTCTAGTAACTCTGATGTGAGATACGAAGTTTTTGGACGCAGCAGGAGCTAGAAATAGTTTTAAACGAAACAACACGTATTAGCGTTGTTCCTGTGATGTATCTAATCGATCCTTACTCATCTATCATGTTATTTTACGTTTGGATGGACTCCAGTAACTCTGATGTGAGATACAAAGTTTTTGGACGCAGCAGGAGCTGGAAATAGTTTTAAACGAAACAACACGTATTAGCGTTGTTCCTGTGATGTATCTAATCGATCCTTACTCATCTATCATGTTATTTGACGTTTGGATGTACTCCAGTATCTCTGATGTGAGATACGAACTCTTCGGACGCAGCATAAGCTGGAAAGAGTTTTAAACGAAACAACACGCATTAGCGTTGTTCCTGTGATGTATCTAATCGATCATTACTCATCTATCACGTTATTTGGCGTTTCGATGGACTCCAGTAACTCTAATGTGAGAAACGAAATTTTCGGACGCAGTAGAAGCTGGAAATAGTTTTAAATGAAACAACACGCATTAGCGTTGTTCCTGTGATGTATCTAATCGATCCTTACTCATCTATCATGTTATTTGACGTTTCGATGGACTCTAGTAACTCTGATGTGAGATACGAAGTTTTTGGACGCAGCAGGAGCTAGAAATAGTTTTAAACGAAACAACACGTATTAGCGTTGTTCCTGTGATGTATCTAATCGATCCTTACTCATCTATCATGTTATTTGACGTTTGGATGGACTCCAGTATCTCTGATGTGAGATACGAAATTTTCGGACGCAGCAGAAGCTGGAAATAGTTTTAAACGAAACAACACGCATTAGCGTTGTTCCTGTGATGTATCTAAACAATCCTTACTTATCTAACATGTTATTTGACGTTTGGATGGACTCCAGTAAGTCTGATGTGAGATACAAAGTTTTTGGACGCAGCAGGAGCTGGAAATAGTTTGAAACGAAACAACACGTATTAGCGTTGTTCCTGAGATGTATCTAATCGATCCTTACTCATTTATCATGTTATTTGGCGTTTCGATGGACTCCAGTAGCTCTGATATGAGATACGACGTTTTCGGACGCAGCAGTAGCTGGAAATAGTTTTAAAGGAAACAACACGCATTAGCGTTGTTCCTGTGATGTATCTAATCGATCCTTACTCATCTATCATGTTATTTGGCGTTTCGATGGACTCCAGTAACATTGATGTGAGATACGAAGTTCTCGGACGCAGCTGAAGCTGGAAATAGTTTTAAAGGAAACAACACGTACTAGCGTTGTTCCTGTGATGTATCTAATCGATCCTTACTCATCTATCATGTTATTTGGCGTTTCGATGGACTCCAGTAGCTCTGATGTGAGATACGACGTTTTCGGACGCAGCAGAAGCTGGAAATAGTTTTAAACGAAACAACACGCATTAGCGTTGTTCCTGTGATGTATCTAATCGATACTTACTCATCTATCATGTTATTTGACGTTTCGATGGACTCCAGTAACTCTAATGTGAGAAACGAAATTTTCGGACGCAGCAGAAGCTGGAAATAGTTTTAAACGAAACAACACGCATTAACGTTGTTCCTGTGATGTATCTAATCGATCCTTACTCATCTATCATGTTATTTGACGTTTGGTTGGACTCCAGTAAGTCTGATGTGAGATACAAAGTTTTTGGACGCAGCATAAGCTGGAAAGAGTTTTAAACGAAACAACACGCATTAGCGTTGTTCCTGTGATGTATCTAATCGATCATTACTCAT
>JAYKNF010000162.1:0-26626 GCA_036172665.1 Prosopocoilus inquinatus
CAGATCGCGACGTTCCCGCCGTCCCACTGGAGACGCGGGTACTGACGGGCGACGAGGCCGGGGGCGCGCTCTGTTCCCGGTTAGGGCGACTTCCGCCGTGGTGGCTTGACCAGAAGCCGACTCTTGTACCCGACGGTCCCTGAGGCCGTCGGGCATAGGTACTCGCTGCGCCTTTCACGGCTGCACCTTTCCCCGGGACGGTAGCCCGCGCGCCGCTCTCGTGCTCTCGCCGGCCCGGCTCGCCGGACGCCGGAACTTGGTACTAGTCGCGCTAGTGCTCGTCGTGCACTCAGCCGCCTGAACTCTGTCCGTTAAAACGCGCACGGAAGCACACGCCGGCGGCCACCTTGGGCGGCCTGGCGGGAAACTCACCCGACTTGGTCGGAGATGTCTCGCACTGCCCCAGCGCCACTCGATCCGCCGCCGGCCTTCCGACTCCCTCTTCTCTCCGAAACTCTCTAAACTACTAAAGCTCGACTACAGCTTTAAAACACACCCTCTCTCGTAACGGCGACACGCACCGAACCCTAGTGCGCTACAGGCGTCCCGTCGATTAGACATTTCGTCAGCGCTCCGGCTGCTGCCTTTCGCGGTCTCTCGCCTTTCAGTTCTGCTTTCTAGCTCCGGCTTCCTTGAGAGCCTTCGCAAATTTTCATAGTCGGACGGGACCGCCAGGTCGCATCAGTGCAGTTTGCACAATTGTAAAAACCATATAGATCGCGCTCGCCGAGTAGCTCGTCCGCCTAGAGACGGAGAAAGAAGAGAGGGTGAATGGCAAAGGGGGCGCGCCGTCGACTGGCGACAGCACGCCTGCTCTACATTGCCCGGACTCGTCGGAAACCCCAGAGTAGTTTGTACTCCGGCGACGATCGCTAGAAGCTGAGCGAACGGATGGTCGCGCTTCGACCGGGAGGCGGGAGGATCTCCTCCCACGCTTGCCCGCATCTTCGCGCGGACATCGTCCGTCGACCAGCCACCCACCCGCTACGGGCACGGCGCGAACGTCCTGATAACCGAGAGTCCTGCTTTTCCCGTCCGAGGTCTACCTCGGACGGGCTTCGTTCTAAAACTTCCTGAGCGAATAATGCTGCGTTCCTCCTGTTCGCAAACGTCGAGAACGACACTATCGTCAGTAGTCACACGTTAATGATCCTTCCGCAGGTTCACCTACGGAAACCTTGTTACGACTTTTACTTCCTCTAAATGATCAAGTTTGGTCATCTTCCCAGCAACATCGGCGACGTCGAAACGCCAGCGCGTACCGGTCCGAAGACCTCACTAAATCATTCAATCGGTAGTAGCGACGGGCGGTGTGTACAAAGGGCAGGGACGTAATCAACGCGAGCTTATGACTCGCGCTTACTGGGAATTCCTCGTTCATGGGGAACAATTGCAAGCCCCAATCCCTAGCACGAAGGAGGTTCAGCGGGTTGCCCGGGCCTCTCGGCCAGGGAAGACACGCTGATTCCTTCAGTGTAGCGCGCGTGCGGCCCAGAACATCTAAGGGCATCACAGACCTGTTATTGCTCAATCTAGTGCGGCTAGAAGCCGCCTGTCCCTCTAAGAAGAATAATTTGTACGCCGACAGTAAAAACCGCGCGCGATCGCGGCGCGAACGCCGGACCGGCGGGCATTTGAGATGTCGGAAATGCGCCTAGTTAACAGGCTAGAGTCTCGTTCGTTATCGGAATTAACCAGACAAATCGCTCCACCAACTAAGAACGGCCATGCACCACCACCCACCGAATCAAGAAAGAGCTCTCAATCTGTCAATCCTTCCGGTGTCCGGGCCTGGTGAGGTTTCCCGTGTTGAGTCAAATTAAGCCGCAGGCTCCACTCCTGGTGGTGCCCTTCCGTCAATTCCTTTAAGTTTCAGCTTTGCAACCATACTTCCCCCGGAACCCAAAAGCTTTGGTTTCCCGGAAGCTGCCCGCCGAGTCATCGGAGGAACGTCGGCGGATCGCTAGCTGGCATCGTTTATGGTTAGAACTAGGGCGGTATCTGATCGCCTTCGAACCTCTAACTTTCGTTCTTGATCAATGAAAGCGTTTTTGGCAAATGCTTTCGCTTCTGTCCGTCTTGCGACGATCCAAGAATTTCACCTCTAACGTCGCAATACGAATGCCCCCATCCGTTCCTATTAATCATTACCTCGGGGTTCCGAAAACCAACAAAATAGAACCGAGGTCCTATTCCATTATTCCATGCACACAATATTCAGGCGAAATTTTAGCCTGCTTTAAGCACTCTAATTTGTTCAAAGTAAACGTGCCGGCCCACCTCGACACTCAGTGAAGAGCACCGCGGTGGGATCTGAAGTTGGGCCGCCCCGCGAGGGACTGGGCCCACCGGCAGGACGTCCCGCGGACACGCCAGTTAAGCACCGCGAGCGATGAACCGGCGGCGCGGGACACAAATTCGACTACGAGCTTTTTAACCGCAACAACTTTAATATACGCTATTGGAGCTGGAATTACCGCGGCTGCTGGCACCAGACTTGCCCTCCAATTGATCCTCGTTAAAGGATTTAGAGTGTACTCATTCCGATTACGGGGCCTCGGATGAGTCCCGTATCGTTATTTTTCGTCACTACCTCCCCGTGCCGGGAGTGGGTAATTTGCGCGCCTGCTGCCTTCCTTGGATGTGGTAGCCGTTTCTCAGGCTCCCTCTCCGGAATCGAACCCTGATTCCCCGTTACCCGTTACAACCATGGTAGGCGCAGAACCTACCATCGACAGTTGATAAGGCAGACATTTGAAAGATGCGTCGCCGGTGCAAGACCGTGCGATCAGCAGTAAGTTATTCAGTGTCACCAGAAAGTACGATGACGGGCGCGAACCCGACACCGATTGGTTTTGATCTAATAAAAGCGCTCCTTCCGTCTCCGGTCGGAGCTCTGTTTGCATGTATTAGCTCTAGAATTACCACAGTTATCCAAGTAAGTGTGGGTACGATCTAAGGAACCATAACTGATTTAATGAGCCTTTCGCGGTTTCACCTTAATTCGGCTCGTACTGAGACATGCATGGCTTAATCTTTGAGACAAGCATATGACTACTGGCAGGATCAACCAGGGAGCTGTGCTTCAAGTAACGCTTCGACCAACGAAACGATACCCCTGCGCTAGCTCTCCAACGGGCGAGAGGGACGCTGACGCGTCTCACCTCTTAGCCCTAAAGCACGCGAGAAGCTCGCGCCGAACGCCGCAAGGGCGGACGGCGACGACGCTCCGTGAACACGCCTGAACGGCGGCGTACGCCCGGGATGCCGTACACGCACCAGAGACGGAGGGGGACGCGGAGGAGAAAACGGACGGACGCCGCACCTCCTCCCTGATCCACGCTTCGACCGAACTCTGCGAGCGCTCAACCGGCTTCGCTCGGCGGCGGCCCGCCGCCGATACAGAGGACTTCGAAACCAGAGGTTTACGATTTCCGTTATAACAGCCTCGAACATTCTCTCGCATCCTTCGTTAGATCGAAAGTCGACCTGAATGCCTTCGAGAAGTTACGCGCCGCACGCGGACCGCGTCACGTCAGAACCGGGCCTTACGAAAACACGTCAGACACCGGCTCGCCCGGGACGCAGTCCTATTCTCGCTCGGAACGAGGTGAGTTGTAGCATATGTAAAGTTCTCCGTCACCTAAGCTGCCGCGGGAAGGCGCACGAATCGCGCGCAACGACGCGATTCACGTCCGACTCTCGACGACCGCCGGTGACGGTAATTTGTTCGTCCGCATTTGAGAACCGAAGCGCGATGCGCCCGAGTGTCCCGCGGAACTTGCCGTGATAGTTTATACAGAGACGGTGCAGGACCGACGCTGTGGCACCGATTAGGGTGCCCGTTCGTCCGCATATGGGAACCGCAGCGCGATGCGCCAGAGTGACCCGCGGAACATGCCGTGATAGTTTATACAGAGACGGTCTAGGACCGACGCTGTGGCACCGATTAGGATGCCCGTTCGTCCGCATATGGGAACCGAAGCGCGATGCGCCAGAGTGACCCGCGGAACATGCCGTGATAGTTTATACAGAGACGGTCTAGGACCGACGCTGTGGCACCGATTAGGATGCCCGTTCGTCCGCATATGGGAACCGAAGCGCGATGCGCCAGAGTGACCCGCGGAACATGCCGTGATAGTTTATACAGAGACGGTATAGGACCGACGCTGTGGCACCGATCAACGTGCACAATTCGTCGGGGAATTCGAAACCAGAAGTTTACGATTTCCGTTATAACAGCCTCGAACATTCTCTCGCATCCTTCGTTAGATCGAAAGTCGACCTGAATGCCTTCGAGAAGTTACGCGCCGCACGCGGACCGCGTCACGTCAGAGCCGGGACTTACGAAAACACGTCAGACACCGGCTCGTCCGGGACGCAGTCCTATTCTCGCTCGGAACGAGGTGAGTTGTAGCATATGTAAAGTTCTCCGTCACCTAAGCTGCCGCGGGAAGGCGCACGAATCGCGCGCAACGACGCGATTCACGTCCGACTCTCGACGACCGCCGGTGACGGTAATTTGTTCGTCCGCATTTGAGAACCGAAGCGCGATGCGCCCGAGTGTCCCGCGGAACTTGCCGTGATAGTTTATACAGAGACGGTGCAGGACCGACGCTGTGGCACCGATTAGGGTGCCCGTTCGTCCGCATATGGGAACCGAAGCGCGATGCGCCAGAGTGACCCGCGGAACATGCCGTGATAGTTTATACAGAGACGGTCTAGGACCGACGCTGTGGCACCGATTAGGATGCCCGTTCGTCCGCATATGGGAACCGAAGCGCGATGCGCCAGAGTGACCCGCGGAACATGCCGTGATAGTTTATACAGAGACGGTATAGGACCGACGCTGTGGCACCGATCAACGTGCACAATTCGTCAGGGAATTCGAAACAAGAAGTTTACGATTTCCGTTATAACAGCCTCGAACATTCTCTCGCATCCTTCGTTAGATCGAGAGTCGACCTGAATGCCTTCGAGAAGTTACGCGCCGCACGCGGACCGCGTCACGTCAGAACCGGGACTTACGAAAACACGTCAGACACCGGCTCGTCCGGGACGCAGTCCTATTCTCGCTCTCGGAACGAGGTGAGTTGTAGCATATGCAAAGTTCTCCGTCACCTAAGCTGTCGCGGGAAGGCGCACTAAACGCGCGCAAGGACGCGATGCACGTCCGACTCTCGACGACCGCCGGTGACGGTAATTTGTTCGTCCGCATTTGAGAACCGAAGCGCTATGCGCCCTAGTGTCCCGCGGAACTTGCCGTGATAGTTTATACAGAGACGGTCTAGGACCTACGCTGTGGCACGAATTCAAGTGCCGATCTTGTCCGCGCAAGAGGACAACTTCCTCGGACATGTTTCGATACAGCCAAAAGGATAATGGGGCATATATTTGTCAGTAACAAAATCGACACTCTAACGATCTCAATTTTCGACGAACACCTTCAAAAGTGAACTGCGATCGCTTCCAGTGCGCCCACAATAAGCCCGGGGCAGGCGACCCTACTCGGCGAACGTACGCAACGAAGACGAGAGTGACTCGCGCGCCGGTCGAATCCGAGGCGGACGCCTCCCCATATAGTAGGGAAAACATAGAGTACCGACGCCTGAACGGGTCCAACCAACGACAACGCATATGCGGACGGCGAGCGGGCACGCTCGCTGCGCCCCGCCACTTACAATGCGCCAGCGCATGTCCGAGCCCGAGGTCGTGTGCTGCGGACCACGTGATGGCTCGACGCACTAAATTCGCACCGCTGGTACCGATGCCAGAACGGCCTAATGCCAGAACTACGACCGTCCGCGAACTGGGTAATTTCTGAGGCGCGGAATGTCATCACGCGTGCAGCGAAGCGAAGATAACTGCGACCGACGACGACGGCGAGCGACAGGCGAAGCGACGACGGGTACTGATGCCCGAACGCTGGGGCTTTCTGTACCACACTGAGGATTAATTTACGTGTGATGCGGAGCACTTGTTCGTTCCCGAGACGTATGCTTACCCATATAGTTGGGAAAACATTGGGTACCGATGCCTGAACGGATCCACCCAGGGATAACGCCTATGCCGGCCGCGGTCGGGTACATCGGGAGCGCCGAACCACATACAATACGCAAGCGCATGTCGGAGTCCCAGGAAGTGTGCTGCTGCGGAAGAGCTGGCTGATCCACTCGACGCAAATCATATGCACTGCGGGTACCGATGCCCGAACGGCCCAACGCCAGAACGAAGACCGGCCGCGAGCGAGGGGCGAAACGGCGACGGGTACTGATGCCCGAACGGTGGCTTTCTTTAACACACTGAAGATTAATTTACGTGTGATGCGGAGCACTTGTTCGTCCCCGGGACGTACGCTTACCCATATAGTTGGGAAAACATTGGGTACCGATGCCTGAACGGATCCACCCAGGGATAACGCCGATGCCGGCCGCGGTCGGGTACATCGGGAGCGCCGAACCACATACAATACGCAAGCGCATGTCGGAGTCCCAGGTCGTGTGCTGCTGCGGAAGAGCTGGCTGATCCACTCGACGCAAATCATATGCACTGCGGGTACCGATGCCCGAACGGCCCAACGCCAGAACGAAGACCGGCCGCGAGCGAGGGGCGAGACGACGGCGGGTACTGATGCCCGAACGTCAGCTCGCTATTTCAGACGAGGGCGAATTTCGTGTGATGCGGACGGCTAATTTATGTGCTGCGGAGGACTGTTTTATGTGCTGCGGAGTATTAATTTATGTGCTGCGGAGCGAGGGGCGAGACGACGACGGGTACCGATGCCCGAACGGCGGCTCGCTATTTGTAACCAGGGCGAATTTATGTGCTGCGGACGGCGAATTTATGTGCTGCGGAGTATTAATTTATGTGCTGCGGAGGACTGTTTTATGTGCTGCGGAGGACTGTTTCATGTGCTGCGGAGCAATGTTTATGTGCTGCGGAGGACTAATTTGTGTGATGCGGAGGACGAATTCATGTGCTGCGGAGCAATGGTCTATGTGCTGCGGACGGCGAATTTATGTGCTGCGGAGGACTGTTTCATGTGCTGCGGAGCAATGTTTATGTGCCGCGGAGGATTGATTTATGTGCTGCGGACGGCGAATTTATGTGCTGCGGAGGATTAATTTATGTGCTGCGGAGGACTGTTTTATGTGCTGCGGAGGATTAGTTTATGTGCTGCGGAGGACTATTTCATGTGCTGCGGACGACGAATTTATGTGCTGCGGAGTACTGTTTTATGTGCTGCGGAGTAATAATTTATGTGCTGCGGAGCGAGTGGCGAGACGACGGCGGGTACCGATGCCCGAACGGCAGCTCGCTATTTCAGACGAGGGCGAATTTCGTGCGATGCGGACGGCTAATTTATGTGCTGCAGAGGATTAATTAATGTGCTGCGGAGGACTGTCTCATGTGCTGCGGAGCAATGTTTATGTGCTGCGGAGGATTGATTTATGTGCTGCGGACGGCGAATTTATGTGCTGCGGAGTATTAATTTATGTGCTGCGGAGGACTGTTTTATGTGCTGCGGAGGACCGTTTCATGTGCTGCGGAGCAATGTTTATGTGCTGCGGAGGACTAATTTGTGTGATGCGGAGGACGAATTCATGTGCTGCGGAGCAATGGTCTATGTGCTGCGGACGGCGAATTTATGTGCTGCGGAGGACTGTTTCATGTGCTGCGGAGCAATGTTTATGTGCTGCGGAGGACTGTTTCATGTGCTGCGGAGCAATGTTTATGTGCTGCGGAAGACTAATTTATGTGATGCGGACGGCGAACTTATGAGCTGCGGAGGATTAACTTATGTGCAGCGGGGCAATGACTTATCTGCTGCGAATTACTAATATACCTGATGCGGAGGAAAAACTTGTGAGATTGCGCCGAGGTCGAATTTATGTCCTGTTGAATCTGTTTTATGCAGAGGACATGGTTATGTGCCGCGCAAGGACGACGGCGGTTCGGCCGTGACCGAGGGTAAACGGCGGGAGTAGACGTCACCCGCTTAATAAACGGAACGGGGAGGGTCCGGTCCACCACCCCGGTGAGACTAATATGTGCTGCGGAGTGAGGGCGGCGGTTCGGCCGATGCCGAGGGTAAACGGCGGGAGTAGACGTCACCCGCTTAATAAACGGCACGGGGAGGGTCCGGTCCACCACCCCGGTGAGACTAATATGTGCTGCGGAGTGAGGACGGCGGTTCGGCCGATGCCGAGGGTAAACGGCGGGAGTAGACGTCACCTGCTTAATAAACGGAACGGGGAGGGTCCGGTCCAACACCCCGGTGAGACTAATATGTGCTGCGGAGTGAGGACGGCGGTTCGGCCGATGCCGAGGGTAAACGGCGGGAGTAGACGTCACCCGCTTAATAAACGGCACGGGGAGGGTCCGGTCCACCACCCCGGTGAGACTAATATGTGCTGCGGAGTGAGGACGGCGGTTCGGCCGATGCCGAGGGTAAACGGCGGGAGTAGACGTCACCCGCTTAATAAACGGAACGGGGAGGGTCCGGTCCACCACCCCGGTGAGACTAATATGTGCTGCGGAGTGAGGACGGCGGTTCGGCGGATGCCGAGGGTAAACGGCGGGAGTAGACGCCACCCGCTTAATAAACGGCACGGGGAGGGTCCGGTCCACCACCCCGGTGAGACTAATATGTGCTGCGGAGTGAGGACGGCGGTTCGGCCGATGCCGAGGGTAAACGGCGGGAGTAGACGTCACCTGCTTAATAAACGGAACGGGGAGGGTCCGGTCCAACACCCCGGTGAGACTAATATGTGCTGCGGAGTGAGGACGGCGGTTCGGCCGATGCCGAGGGTAAACGGCGGTAGTAGACGCCACCCGCTTAATAAACGGCACGGGGAGGGTCCGGTCCACCACCCCGGTGAGACTAATATGTGCTGCGGAGTGAGGACGGCGGTTCGGCGGATGCCGAGGGTAAACGGCGGGAGTAGACGCCACCCGCTTAATAAACGGCACGGGGAGGGTCCGGTCCACCACCCCGGTGAGACTAATATGTGCTGCGGAGTGAGAACGGCGGTTCGGCCGATGCCGAGGGTAAACGGCGGGAGTAGACGCCACCCGCTTAATAAACGGCACGGGGAGGGTCCGGTCCACCACCCCGGTGAGAATAATATGTGCTGCGGAGTGAGGACGGCGGTGGACGTCAGTCACTTGTTAGATGGCGCGTTCGACGCTAAGTGCTACTACACCAGACCGCGTCTGCGTGTGCAGAGGGCCCCCGCGCGTTCGCTCAGTTGTTTTTCATGATTTTATTGTTATGTGCTGCGGAGTACTGTTTTATGTGCTGCGGAGTAATAATTTATGTGCTGCGGAGCGAGTGGCGAGACGACGGCGGGTACCGATGCCCGAACGGCAGCTCGCTATTTCAGACGAGGGCGAATTTCGTGCGATGCGGACGGCTAATTTATGTGCTGCAGAGGATTAATTAATGTGCTGCGGAGGACTGTCTCATGTGCTGCGGAGCAATGTTTATGTGCTGCGGAGGATTGATTTATGTGCTGCGGACGGCGAATTTATGTGCTGCGGAGTATTAATTTATGTGCTGCGGAGGACTGTTTTATGTGCTGCGGAGGACCGTTTCATGTGCTGCGGAGCAATGTTTATGTGCTGCGGAGGACTAATTTGTGTGATGCGGAGGACGAATTCATGTGCTGCGGAGCAATGGTCTATGTGCTGCGGACGGCGAATTTATGTGCTGCGGAGGACTGTTTCATGTGCTGCGGAGCAATGTTTATGTGCTGCGGAGGACTGTTTCATGTGCTGCGGAGCAATGTTTATGTGCTGCGGAAGACTAATTTATGTGATGCGGACGGCGAACTTATGAGCTGCGGAGGATTAACTTATGTGCAGCGGGGCAATGACTTATCTGCTGCGAATTACTAATATACCTGATGCGGAGGAAAAACTTGTGAGATTGCGCCGAGGTCGAATTTATGTCCTGTTGAATCTGTTTTATGCAGAGGACATGGTTATGTGCCGCGCAAGGACGACGGCGGTTCGGCCGTGACCGAGGGTAAACGGCGGGAGTAGACGTCACCCGCTTAATAAACGGAACGGGGAGGGTCCGGTCCACCACCCCGGTGAGACTAATATGTGCTGCGGAGTGAGGGCGGCGGTTCGGCCGATGCCGAGGGTAAACGGCGGGAGTAGACGTCACCCGCTTAATAAACGGCACGGGGAGGGTCCGGTCCACCACCCCGGTGAGACTAATATGTGCTGCGGAGTGAGGACGGCGGTTCGGCCGATGCCGAGGGTAAACGGCGGGAGTAGACGTCACCTGCTTAATAAACGGAACGGGGAGGGTCCGGTCCAACACCCCGGTGAGACTAATATGTGCTGCGGAGTGAGGACGGCGGTTCGGCCGATGCCGAGGGTAAACGGCGGGAGTAGACGTCACCCGCTTAATAAACGGCACGGGGAGGGTCCGGTCCACCACCCCGGTGAGACTAATATGTGCTGCGGAGTGAGGACGGCGGTTCGGCCGATGCCGAGGGTAAACGGCGGGAGTAGACGTCACCCGCTTAATAAACGGAACGGGGAGGGTCCGGTCCACCACCCCGGTGAGACTAATATGTGCTGCGGAGTGAGGACGGCGGTTCGGCGGATGCCGAGGGTAAACGGCGGGAGTAGACGCCACCCGCTTAATAAACGGCACGGGGAGGGTCCGGTCCACCACCCCGGTGAGACTAATATGTGCTGCGGAGTGAGGACGGCGGTTCGGCCGATGCCGAGGGTAAACGGCGGGAGTAGACGTCACCTGCTTAATAAACGGAACGGGGAGGGTCCGGTCCAACACCCCGGTGAGACTAATATGTGCTGCGGAGTGAGGACGGCGGTTCGGCCGATGCCGAGGGTAAACGGCGGTAGTAGACGCCACCCGCTTAATAAACGGCACGGGGAGGGTCCGGTCCACCACCCCGGTGAGACTAATATGTGCTGCGGAGTGAGGACGGCGGTTCGGCGGATGCCGAGGGTAAACGGCGGGAGTAGACGCCACCCGCTTAATAAACGGCACGGGGAGGGTCCGGTCCACCACCCCGGTGAGACTAATATGTGCTGCGGAGTGAGAACGGCGGTTCGGCCGATGCCGAGGGTAAACGGCGGGAGTAGACGCCACCCGCTTAATAAACGGCACGGGGAGGGTCCGGTCCACCACCCCGGTGAGAATAATATGTGCTGCGGAGTGAGGACGGCGGTGGACGTCAGTCACTTGTTAGATGGCGCGTTCGACGCTAAGTGCTACTACACCAGACCGCGTCTGCGTGTGCAGAGGGCCCCCGCGCGTTCGCTCAGTTGTTTTTCATGATTTTATTGTTATGTGCTGCGGAGTACTGTTTTATGTGCTGCGGAGTAATAATTTATGTGCTGCGGAGCGAGTGGCGAGACGACGGCGGGTACCGATGCCCGAACGGCAGCTCGCTATTTCAGACGAGGGCGAATTTCGTGCGATGCGGACGGCTAATTTATGTGCTGCAGAGGATTAATTAATGTGCTGCGGAGGACTGTCTCATGTGCTGCGGAGCAATGTTTATGTGCTGCGGAGGATTGATTTATGTGCTGCGGACGGCGAATTTATGTGCTGCGGAGTATTAATTTATGTGCTGCGGAGGACTGTTTTATGTGCTGCGGAGGACCGTTTCATGTGCTGCGGAGCAATGTTTATGTGCTGCGGAGGACTAATTTGTGTGATGCGGAGGACGAATTCATGTGCTGCGGAGCAATGGTCTATGTGCTGCGGACGGCGAATTTATGTGCTGCGGAGGACTGTTTCATGTGCTGCGGAGCAATGTTTATGTGCTGCGGAGGACTGTTTCATGTGCTGCGGAGCAATGTTTATGTGCTGCGGAAGACTAATTTATGTGATGCGGACGGCGAACTTATGAGCTGCGGAGGATTAACTTATGTGCAGCGGGGCAATGACTTATCTGCTGCGAATTACTAATATACCTGATGCGGAGGAAAAACTTGTGAGATTGCGCCGAGGTCGAATTTATGTCCTGTTGAATCTGTTTTATGCAGAGGACATGGTTATGTGCCGCGCAAGGACGACGGCGGTTCGGCCGTGACCGAGGGTAAACGGCGGGAGTAGACGTCACCCGCTTAATAAACGGAACGGGGAGGGTCCGGTCCACCACCCCGGTGAGACTAATATGTGCTGCGGAGTGAGGGCGGCGGTTCGGCCGATGCCGAGGGTAAACGGCGGGAGTAGACGTCACCCGCTTAATAAACGGCACGGGGAGGGTCCGGTCCACCACCCCGGTGAGACTAATATGTGCTGCGGAGTGAGGACGGCGGTTCGGCCGATGCCGAGGGTAAACGGCGGGAGTAGACGTCACCCGCTTAATAAACGGCACGGGGAGGGTCCGGTCCACCACCCCGGTGAGACTAATATGTGCTGCGGAGTGAGGACGGCGGTTCGGCCGATGCCGAGGGTAAACGGCGGGAGTAGACGTCACCCGCTTAATAAACGGAACGGGGAGGGTCCGGTCCACCACCCCGGTGAGACTAATATGTGCTGCGGAGTGAGGACGGCGGTTCGGCCGATGCCGAGGGTAAACGGCGGGAGTAGACGTCACCCGCTTAATAAACGGAACGGGGAGGGTCCGGTCCACCACCCCGGTGAGACTAATATGTGCTGCGGAGTGAGGACGGCGGTTCGGCGGATGCCGAGGGTAAACGGCGGGAGTAGACGCCACCCGCTTAATAAACGGCACGGGGAGGGTCCGGTCCACCACCCCGGTGAGACTAATATGTGCTGCGGAGTGAGGACGGCGGTTCGGCCGATGCCGAGGGTAAACGGCGGGAGTAGACGTCACCTGCTTAATAAACGGAACGGGGAGGGTCCGGTCCAACACCCCGTATTTCACCGGCGACGTTTCCGTCTCCCACTTATGCTACACCTCTCATGTCTCCTTACATTGCCAGACTAGAGTCAAGCTCAACAGGGTCTTCTTTCCCCGCTAATTTTTCCAAGCCCGTTCCCTTGGCAGTGGTTTCGCTAGATAGTAGGTAGGGACAGTGGGAATCTCGTTAATCCATTCATGCGCGTCACTAATTAGATGACGAGGCATTTGGCTACCTTAAGAGAGTCATAGTTACTCCCGCCGTTTACCCGCGCTTGCTTGAATTTCTTCACGTTGACATTCAGAGCACTGGGCAGAAATCACATTGCGTCAACACCCGCTGGGGCCATCGCAATGCTTTGTTTTAATTAGACAGTCGGATTCCCCGAGTCCGTGCCAGTTCTGAGCTGACCGTTGAATGGCGGCCGAAGAGGACACCTAAGGGCGGCGCGAACCGTCCGAAGGGCCTCGCAGCAAGGAAGTTCCGCGGGAGGCCAAGGCACGGGACCGAGCTCGGATCCGTTACGCCGGAGCGAACTTCACCTCGCACAGGCCCGGCACGTTAGCCGGGACCCGCTTCCCGACCAAGCCCGACGCGCCCCGATCCTCAGAGCCAATCCTTATCCCGAAGTTACGGATCCAATTTGCCGACTTCCCTTACCTACATTATTCTATCGACTAGAGGCTCTTAACCTTGGAGACCTGCTGCGGATATGGGTACGAACCGGCGCGATCCTCCACGTGGCCCTCTCCTGGATTTTCAAGGTCCGAGGGGACGATCCGGACACCGCCGCAACTGCGGTGCTCTTCGCGCTCCAAACCATATCTCCCTGCTAGAGGATTCCATGGAACTCGAGCGCTTATGCAGAAAAGAAAACTCTTCCCGGATCTCCCGACGGCGTCTCCAGGTCTCTTTGGGTTACCCCGACGAACTCTCTTGCGAGGGCCCGACGTATTGGCGGTTCCGCTGCCGGGTTCCGGAATAGGAACCGGATTCCCTTTCGCCCCGGAGGGTGTGAAAAACTGCTCTTCCACCGAGATAGAGTGTCTAGAGAGTTACGTACACCTGCATCGACATCGGCTTTCGCCTAGGGCTTAGGATCGACTGACTCGTGTGCAACGGCTGTTCACACGAAACCCTTCTCCACGTCAGTCCTCCAGGGCCTCGCTGGAGTATTTGCTACTACCACCAAGATCTGCACCGACGGCGGCTCCAGACGGGCTCGCGCCCGGTCCTTCTGCGCTCACCGTCGCGACCCTCCTACTCGTCAGGGCTTCATGGAGCGTCGCTGCCGCCACGCGAGGTGACGACGGACGCGCCGCACATGCCGCTGACGGCAGAGTATAAGCACGACGCTTCAGCGCCATCCATTTTCAGGGCTAGTAACTTCGGCAGGTGAGTTGTTACACACTCCTTGGCGGATTCCGACTTCCATGGCCACCGTCCTGCTGTCTTAAGTTACCAACGCCTTTCATGGTATCCCATAAGCGTCGATTTGGGCGCTTTAACTCTGCGTTTGGTTCATCCCACAGCGCCAGTTCTGCTTACCAAAAGTGGCCCACTTGGCACTCTGATCCGAAATCTCGCGGCTTCACGTGTTCGAGCAAGCCGGAGATCTCACCCATTTAAAGTTTGAGAATAGGTTGAGGCCGTTTCGACCCCAATGCCTCTAATCATTCGCTTTACCGGATGAGACTCGCGCGCGGCGAGCGCCAGCTATCCTGAGGGAAACTTCGGAGGGAACCAGCTACTAGATGGTTCGATTAGTCTTTCGCCCCTATACCCAGTTCCGACGATCGATTTGCACGTCAGAATCGCTACGGACCTCCATCAGGGTTTCCCCTGACTTCGTCCTGACCAGGCATAGTTCACCATCTTTCGGGTCCCAGCGTGTACGCTCTGGGTGCGCCTCATCTCGCGATGAGAACGAGACGCCCCGGGAGTGCGGGGCCCCCCTTGGGCGGGCCCATCCTCCCTCGGTCCGCGCGAGGCGGACCTTCACTTTCATTTCGCCTTTAGGTTTAGTTGCATCCCAATGACTCGCGCACATGCTAGACTCCTTGGTCCGTGTTTCAAGACGGGTCCTGAAAGTACCCGAAGCTATAGCGTCGCCGACGGGCGCGCCTTGGGTCTGTCCGAGAACACCGCCGCCAGCAGCCGGGCGGGTCCGGGTCCGGCACTCGGTCCGGACGCCGGGTTTGCCGTCCGCGCCGCGCTTGCGGCGGGCCGAACGCGAGCTGATCGCGGCCCAACGCCTCTTTCGTACCGTCTGTCGTGCCGGCCGGGAGGGAGCGGGTCCGAGCGCGACGGGCGCGCGCGGTCTCCACCGCAGTCCTTAGGCCGGCGCCAAACGGGTCGCGACGTCCTACAAGGGGAGAAGTGCACGCGTTCGTGCCGGACGGCGGGCGGACAGCGCGGTCTGGCGCGAGCGCCAACCGTCGCCGATCAACAGCTCGACCGAACGCGACACGCGGTTGAATCTCCCCGTTCGAACTTTCGGGTTTCTCAGGTTTACCCCTGAACGGTTTCACGTACTCTTGAACTCTCTCTTCAAAGTTCTTTTCAACTTTCCCTCACGGTACTTGTTCGCTATCGGTCTCGTGGTCATGTTTAGCCTTAGATGGAGTTTACCACCCACTTAGGGCTGCACTCTCAAGCAACCCGACTCTGAGGAGAGATCCTCCCGCTTCCGGAGGCCGTCCCTACGGGCCTGGCACCCTCTCTGGGTAAGTGGCCCCGTTCAAGAAGGACTTGGACTGGCCCCGCGGGCTCGGGATGGCGGATCCTCCCTAACACCACATTTCCCTGCGGCCGTTGCCGGCCGCGGGATTCGGTGCTGGGCTCTTCCCTGTTCGCTCGCCGCTACTGAGGGAATCCTAGTTTCTTTTCCTCCGCTTAATAATATGCTTAAATTCAGCGGGTAGTCTCTCCTGCACTGAGGTCGAGAAACTTTCGCTAGCTTTCCAATTTCTCACGGAGCGCTCGGTCTGGTAAACATACACACCTCCTCGATCGCTCGACGTACCTACTGCGGGCCTGCTCCGCCGCCTCAGAGAGGCCGGACGTCGCGGGAGAGATCGTGTACCCGCGGCCGCACTCGTCTGCATCTAAAGGATCCGGAGAAGCCTTATCGACGCGTTACGGCCGAGCTCGCACGGCGCCACCACTACAGGACCACGAAAGCCGACTCTTGTACCCAGGGGGGACGGCGTTAGCGCGTCTCTACACGCCCGGGCATAGGTACTCGACGTGGTTCTCTGCGGGCGGGGTCGGGAGCCCTACCTTCTCCGCGGCGTGCTCCATCACCCCGGGACGAGGATTGCGGGCGCAACTACTCCCCAAGACGCCGCACACCTTCGGGCGGGATCCGAGCAGCCGGTGGCACGGAGCTAAGAGGAGGGACGCTCTAGGACGTCTAATAAGAATCGCACGCTCGAGCGAGCCCACCGCAAGCGGAGCGGCTCGCTCTACGCTCCGTGACGCTAGACAATTATAAGTCCGGCTGGCGTGCCGGTCACGATACGGAGCGCTCAGGTCCGACGTCTCAGACAGGCTCTCACTCCTCTTCGCCTCTGCCGAGATTCGGTGGGCGGTCAGCGGAGCGGCAGTCTATGACACGTCGCCTTCGACCGTCTGCTGCTCGAATGGACCGAGCAACGCCGGCTGGCCGGCTTCTACGTCGCACCGGGCGCCGCGGTCGAGCTGACCGCTGGGCGCCGTGGCGTGTTTTCGGGGAACGCCAGGGCTCGAAAGCGGCGGAGATGGGACGCTCCTACGGAGCGTTCCCGTGCCCCACTAACGGCTTGAACTCCTCGGCGAATTAATCACCCCATTATTAGCCCCGACGTCGTCGCAACGACCGGGCGTTCTAAATTATCGAAACGACCCTCAGCCAGGAGTGGTCCGGGAACAGTATCCGAGGACCGCAATGTGCGTTCGAAATGTCGATGTTCATGTGTCCTGCAGTTCACAGTTTGACGCGCAATTAGCTGCGTTCTTCATCGACCCACGAGCCGAGTGATCCACCGTTCAGGGTAATCTTTTCGTACGACTCGCCGCGCGACCCCGACGAGATCCCTCGCGGGTCCCCGGGCCAAACTTGCGCGGTTCGTCCTAATCGGAGATTTCAAACTTTCACCACCGTCGGTTAGCGGAGCGACTGAACGCCCCGCGCTTTAACCGAGGTAAGGCGGTCTCTTATAGACGCGCGCCGAGACTGAGTACTCACGGTCCCCGCTCAGCGCGCCCTGTGCCAGGCTAGCGAGCCGGCGGCGTCGCGCTCTCGGACGCGACAGCCGCTACATGCGTCGCCCTCGCTCCCTCTACCTCTACCTCCCTCGTAGGAGGAGGGGGGGAGCTCTCCGTGGCACAGGCAAGACGCACAACGGACTGTCGGCGGCGGGCGCCGACTTGCGCAGATCGCGACGTTCCCGCCGTCCCACTGGAGACGCGGTACTGACGGGCGACGAGGCCGGGGGCGCGCTCTGTTCCCGGTTAGGGCGACTTCCGCCGTGGTGGCTTGACCAGAAGCCGACTCTTGTACCCGACGGTCCCTGAGGCCGTCGGGCATAGGTACTCGCTGCGCCTTTCACGGCTGCACCTTTCCCCGGGACGGTAGCCCGCGCGCCGCTCTCGTGCTCTCGCCGGCCCGGCTCGCCGGACGCCGGAACTTGGTACTAGTCGCGCTAGTGCTCGTCGTGCACTCAGCCGCCTGAACTCTGTCCGTTAAAACGCGCACGGAAGCACACGCCGGCGGCCACCTTGGGCGGCCTGGCGGGAAACTCACCCGACTTGGTCGGAGATGTCTCGCACTGCCCCAGCGCCACTCGATCCGCCGCCGGCCTTCCGACTCCCTCTTCTCTCCGAAACTCTCTAAACTACTAAAGCTCGACTACAGCTTTAAAACACACCCTCTCTCGTAACGGCGACACGCACCGAACCCTAGTGCGCTACAGGCGTCCCGTCGATTAGACATTTCGTCAGCGCTCCGGCTGCTGCCTTTCGCGGTCTCTCGCCTTTCAGTTCTGCTTTCTAGCTCCGGCTTCCTTGAGAGCCTTCGCAAATTTTCATAGTCGGACGGGACCGCCAGGTCGCATCAGTGCAGTTTGCACAATTGTAAAAACCATATAGATCGCGCTCGCCGAGTAGCTCGTCCGCCTAGAGACGGAGAAAGAAGAGAGGGTGAATGGCAAAGGGGGCGCGCCGTCGACTGGCGACAGCACGCCTGCTCTACATTGCCCGGACTCGTCGGAAACCCCAGAGTAGTTTGTACTCCGGCGACGATCGCTAGAAGCTGAGCGAACGGATGGTCGCGCTTCGACCGGGAGGCGGGAGGATCTCCTCCCACGCTTGCCCGCATCTTCGCGCGGACATCGTCCGTCGACCAGCCACCCACCCGCTACGGGCACGGCGCGAACGTCCTGATAACCGAGAGTCCTGCTTTTCCCGTCCGAGGTCTACCTCGGACGGGCTTCGTTCTAAAACTTCCTGAGCGAATAATGCTGCGTTCCTCCTGTTCGCAAACGTCGAGAACGACACTATCGTCAGTAGTCACACGTTAATGATCCTTCCGCAGGTTCACCTACGGAAACCTTGTTACGACTTTTACTTCCTCTAAATGATCAAGTTTGGTCATCTTCCCAGCAACATCGGCGACGTCGAAACGCCAGCGCGTACCGGTCCGAAGACCTCACTAAATCATTCAATCGGTAGTAGCGACGGGCGGTGTGTACAAAGGGCAGGGACGTAATCAACGCGAGCTTATGACTCGCGCTTACTGGGAATTCCTCGTTCATGGGGAACAATTGCAAGCCCCAATCCCTAGCACGAAGGAGGTTCAGCGGGTTGCCCGGGCCTCTCGGCCAGGGAAGACACGCTGATTCCTTCAGTGTAGCGCGCGTGCGGCCCAGAACATCTAAGGGCATCACAGACCTGTTATTGCTCAATCTAGTGCGGCTAGAAGCCGCCTGTCCCTCTAAGAAGAATAATTTGTACGCCGACAGTAAAAACCGCGCGCGATCGCGGCGCGAACGCCGGACCGGCGGGCATTTGAGATGTCGGAAATGCGCCTAGTTAACAGGCTAGAGTCTCGTTCGTTATCGGAATTAACCAGACAAATCGCTCCACCAACTAAGAACGGCCATGCACCACCACCCACCGAATCAAGAAAGAGCTCTCAATCTGTCAATCCTTCCGGTGTCCGGGCCTGGTGAGGTTTCCCGTGTTGAGTCAAATTAAGCCGCAGGCTCCACTCCTGGTGGTGCCCTTCCGTCAATTCCTTTAAGTTTCAGCTTTGCAACCATACTTCCCCCGGAACCCAAAAGCTTTGGTTTCCCGGAAGCTGCCCGCCGAGTCATCGGAGGAACGTCGGCGGATCGCTAGCTGGCATCGTTTATGGTTAGAACTAGGGCGGTATCTGATCGCCTTCGAACCTCTAACTTTCGTTCTTGATCAATGAAAGCGTTTTTGGCAAATGCTTTCGCTTCTGTCCGTCTTGCGACGATCCAAGAATTTCACCTCTAACGTCGCAATACGAATGCCCCCATCCGTTCCTATTAATCATTACCTCGGGGTTCCGAAAACCAACAAAATAGAACCGAGGTCCTATTCCATTATTCCATGCACACAATATTCAGGCGAAATTTTAGCCTGCTTTAAGCACTCTAATTTGTTCAAAGTAAACGTGCCGGCCCACCTCGACACTCAGTGAAGAGCACCGCGGTGGGATCTGAAGTTGGGCCGCCCCGCGAGGGACTGGGCCCACCGGCAGGACGTCCCGCGGACACGCCAGTTAAGCACCGCGAGCGATGAACCGGCGGCGCGGGACACAAATTCGACTACGAGCTTTTTAACCGCAACAACTTTAATATACGCTATTGGAGCTGGAATTACCGCGGCTGCTGGCACCAGACTTGCCCTCCAATTGATCCTCGTTAAAGGATTTAGAGTGTACTCATTCCGATTACGGGGCCTCGGATGAGTCCCGTATCGTTATTTTTCGTCACTACCTCCCCGTGCCGGGAGTGGGTAATTTGCGCGCCTGCTGCCTTCCTTGGATGTGGTAGCCGTTTCTCAGGCTCCCTCTCCGGAATCGAACCCTGATTCCCCGTTACCCGTTACAACCATGGTAGGCGCAGAACCTACCATCGACAGTTGATAAGGCAGACATTTGAAAGATGCGTCGCCGGTGCAAGACCGTGCGATCAGCAGTAAGTTATTCAGTGTCACCAGAAAGTACGATGACGGGCGCGAACCCGACACCGATTGGTTTTGATCTAATAAAAGCGCTCCTTCCGTCTCCGGTCGGAGCTCTGTTTGCATGTATTAGCTCTAGAATTACCACAGTTATCCAAGTAAGTGTGGGTACGATCTAAGGAACCATAACTGATTTAATGAGCCTTTCGCGGTTTCACCTTAATTCGGCTCGTACTGAGACATGCATGGCTTAATCTTTGAGACAAGCATATGACTACTGGCAGGATCAACCAGGGAGCTGTGCTTCAAGTAACGCTTCGACCAACGAAACGATACCCCTGCGCTAGCTCTCCAACGGGCGAGAGGGACGCTGACGCGTCTCACCTCTTAGCCCTAAAGCACGCGAGAAGCTCGCGCCGAACGCCGCAAGGGCGGACGGCGACGACGCTCCGTGAACACGCCTGAACGGCGGCGTACGCCCGGGATGCCGTACACGCACCAGAGACGGAGGGGGACGCGGAGGAGAAAACGGACGGACGCCGCACCTCCTCCCTGATCCACGCTTCGACCGAACTCTGCGAGCGCTCAACCGGCTTCGCTCGGCGGCGGCCCGCCGCCGATACAGAGGACTTCGAAACCAGAGGTTTACGATTTCCGTTATAACAGCCTCGAACATTCTCTCGCATCCTTCGTTAGATCGAAAGTCGACCTGAATGCCTTCGAGAAGTTACGCGCCGCACGCGGACCGCGTCACGTCAGAACCGGGCCTTACGAAAACACGTCAGACACCGGCTCGCCCGGGACGCAGTCCTATTCTCGCTCGGAACGAGGTGAGTTGTAGCATATGTAAAGTTCTCCGTCACCTAAGCTGCCGCGGGAAGGCGCACGAATCGCGCGCAACGACGCGATTCACGTCCGACTCTCGACGACCGCCGGTGACGGTAATTTGTTCGTCCGCATTTGAGAACCGAAGCGCGATGCGCCCGAGTGTCCCGCGGAACTTGCCGTGATAGTTTATACAGAGACGGTGCAGGACCGACGCTGTGGCACCGATTAGGGTGCCCGTTCGTCCGCATATGGGAACCGCAGCGCGATGCGCCAGAGTGACCCGCGGAACATGCCGTGATAGTTTATACAGAGACGGTCTAGGACCGACGCTGTGGCACCGATTAGGATGCCCGTTCGTCCGCATATGGGAACCGAAGCGCGATGCGCCAGAGTGACCCGCGGAACATGCCGTGATAGTTTATACAGAGACGGTCTAGGACCGACGCTGTGGCACCGATTAGGATGCCCGTTCGTCCGCATATGGGAACCGAAGCGCGATGCGCCAGAGTGACCCGCGGAACATGCCGTGATAGTTTATACAGAGACGGTATAGGACCGACGCTGTGGCACCGATCAACGTGCACAATTCGTCGGGGAATTCGAAACCAGAAGTTTACGATTTCCGTTATAACAGCCTCGAACATTCTCTCGCATCCTTCGTTAGATCGAAAGTCGACCTGAATGCCTTCGAGAAGTTACGCGCCGCACGCGGACCGCGTCACGTCAGAGCCGGGACTTACGAAAACACGTCAGACACCGGCTCGTCCGGGACGCAGTCCTATTCTCGCTCGGAACGAGGTGAGTTGTAGCATATGTAAAGTTCTCCGTCACCTAAGCTGCCGCGGGAAGGCGCACGAATCGCGCGCAACGACGCGATTCACGTCCGACTCTCGACGACCGCCGGTGACGGTAATTTGTTCGTCCGCATTTGAGAACCGAAGCGCGATGCGCCCGAGTGTCCCGCGGAACTTGCCGTGATAGTTTATACAGAGACGGTGCAGGACCGACGCTGTGGCACCGATTAGGGTGCCCGTTCGTCCGCATATGGGAACCGAAGCGCGATGCGCCAGAGTGACCCGCGGAACATGCCGTGATAGTTTATACAGAGACGGTCTAGGACCGACGCTGTGGCACCGATTAGGATGCCCGTTCGTCCGCATATGGGAACCGAAGCGCGATGCGCCAGAGTGACCCGCGGAACATGCCGTGATAGTTTATACAGAGACGGTATAGGACCGACGCTGTGGCACCGATCAACGTGCACAATTCGTCAGGGAATTCGAAACAAGAAGTTTACGATTTCCGTTATAACAGCCTCGAACATTCTCTCGCATCCTTCGTTAGATCGAGAGTCGACCTGAATGCCTTCGAGAAGTTACGCGCCGCACGCGGACCGCGTCACGTCAGAACCGGGACTTACGAAAACACGTCAGACACCGGCTCGTCCGGGACGCAGTCCTATTCTCGCTCTCGGAACGAGGTGAGTTGTAGCATATGCAAAGTTCTCCGTCACCTAAGCTGTCGCGGGAAGGCGCACTAAACGCGCGCAAGGACGCGATGCACGTCCGACTCTCGACGACCGCCGGTGACGGTAATTTGTTCGTCCGCATTTGAGAACCGAAGCGCTATGCGCCCTAGTGTCCCGCGGAACTTGCCGTGATAGTTTATACAGAGACGGTCTAGGACCTACGCTGTGGCACGAATTCAAGTGCCGATCTTGTCCGCGCAAGAGGACAACTTCCTCGGACATGTTTCGATACAGCCAAAAGGATAATGGGGCATATATTTGTCAGTAACAAAATCGACACTCTAACGATCTCAATTTTCGACGAACACCTTCAAAAGTGAACTGCGATCGCTTCCAGTGCGCCCACAATAAGCCCGGGGCAGGCGACCCTACTCGGCGAACGTACGCAACGAAGACGAGAGTGACTCGCGCGCCGGTCGAATCCGAGGCGGACGCCTCCCCATATAGTAGGGAAAACATAGAGTACCGACGCCTGAACGGGTCCAACCAACGACAACGCATATGCGGACGGCGAGCGGGCACGCTCGCTGCGCCCCGCCACTTACAATGCGCCAGCGCATGTCCGAGCCCGAGGTCGTGTGCTGCGGACCACGTGATGGCTCGACGCACTAAATTCGCACCGCTGGTACCGATGCCAGAACGGCCTAATGCCAGAACTACGACCGTCCGCGAACTGGGTAATTTCTGAGGCGCGGAATGTCATCACGCGTGCAGCGAAGCGAAGATAACTGCGACCGACGACGACGGCGAGCGACAGGCGAAGCGACGACGGGTACTGATGCCCGAACGCTGGGGCTTTCTGTACCACACTGAGGATTAATTTACGTGTGATGCGGAGCACTTGTTCGTTCCCGAGACGTATGCTTACCCATATAGTTGGGAAAACATTGGGTACCGATGCCTGAACGGATCCACCCAGGGATAACGCCTATGCCGGCCGCGGTCGGGTACATCGGGAGCGCCGAACCACATACAATACGCAAGCGCATGTCGGAGTCCCAGGAAGTGTGCTGCTGCGGAAGAGCTGGCTGATCCACTCGACGCAAATCATATGCACTGCGGGTACCGATGCCCGAACGGCCCAACGCCAGAACGAAGACCGGCCGCGAGCGAGGGGCGAAACGGCGACGGGTACTGATGCCCGAACGGTGGCTTTCTTTAACACACTGAAGATTAATTTACGTGTGATGCGGAGCACTTGTTCGTCCCCGGGACGTACGCTTACCCATATAGTTGGGAAAACATTGGGTACCGATGCCTGAACGGATCCACCCAGGGATAACGCCGATGCCGGCCGCGGTCGGGTACATCGGGAGCGCCGAACCACATACAATACGCAAGCGCATGTCGGAGTCCCAGGTCGTGTGCTGCTGCGGAAGAGCTGGCTGATCCACTCGACGCAAATCATATGCACTGCGGGTACCGATGCCCGAACGGCCCAACGCCAGAACGAAGACCGGCCGCGAGCGAGGGGCGAGACGACGGCGGGTACTGATGCCCGAACGTCAGCTCGCTATTTCAGACGAGGGCGAATTTCGTGTGATGCGGACGGCTAATTTATGTGCTGCGGAGGACTGTTTTATGTGCTGCGGAGTATTAATTTATGTGCTGCGGAGCGAGGGGCGAGACGACGACGGGTACCGATGCCCGAACGGCGGCTCGCTATTTGTAACCAGGGCGAATTTATGTGCTGCGGACGGCGAATTTATGTGCTGCGGAGTATTAATTTATGTGCTGCGGAGGACTGTTTTATGTGCTGCGGAGGACTGTTTCATGTGCTGCGGAGCAATGTTTATGTGCTGCGGAGGACTAATTTGTGTGATGCGGAGGACGAATTCATGTGCTGCGGAGCAATGGTCTATGTGCTGCGGACGGCGAATTTATGTGCTGCGGAGGACTGTTTCATGTGCTGCGGAGCAATGTTTATGTGCCGCGGAGGATTGATTTATGTGCTGCGGACGGCGAATTTATGTGCTGCGGAGGATTAATTTATGTGCTGCGGAGGACTGTTTTATGTGCTGCGGAGGATTAGTTTATGTGCTGCGGAGGACTATTTCATGTGCTGCGGACGACGAATTTATGTGCTGCGGAGTACTGTTTTATGTGCTGCGGAGTAATAATTTATGTGCTGCGGAGCGAGTGGCGAGACGACGGCGGGTACCGATGCCCGAACGGCAGCTCGCTATTTCAGACGAGGGCGAATTTCGTGCGATGCGGACGGCTAATTTATGTGCTGCAGAGGATTAATTAATGTGCTGCGGAGGACTGTCTCATGTGCTGCGGAGCAATGTTTATGTGCTGCGGAGGATTGATTTATGTGCTGCGGACGGCGAATTTATGTGCTGCGGAGTATTAATTTATGTGCTGCGGAGGACTGTTTTATGTGCTGCGGAGGACCGTTTCATGTGCTGCGGAGCAATGTTTATGTGCTGCGGAGGACTAATTTGTGTGATGCGGAGGACGAATTCATGTGCTGCGGAGCAATGGTCTATGTGCTGCGGACGGCGAATTTATGTGCTGCGGAGGACTGTTTCATGTGCTGCGGAGCAATGTTTATGTGCTGCGGAGGACTGTTTCATGTGCTGCGGAGCAATGTTTATGTGCTGCGGAAGACTAATTTATGTGATGCGGACGGCGAACTTATGAGCTGCGGAGGATTAACTTATGTGCAGCGGGGCAATGACTTATCTGCTGCGAATTACTAATATACCTGATGCGGAGGAAAAACTTGTGAGATTGCGCCGAGGTCGAATTTATGTCCTGTTGAATCTGTTTTATGCAGAGGACATGGTTATGTGCCGCGCAAGGACGACGGCGGTTCGGCCGTGACCGAGGGTAAACGGCGGGAGTAGACGTCACCCGCTTAATAAACGGAACGGGGAGGGTCCGGTCCACCACCCCGGTGAGACTAATATGTGCTGCGGAGTGAGGGCGGCGGTTCGGCCGATGCCGAGGGTAAACGGCGGGAGTAGACGTCACCCGCTTAATAAACGGCACGGGGAGGGTCCGGTCCACCACCCCGGTGAGACTAATATGTGCTGCGGAGTGAGGACGGCGGTTCGGCCGATGCCGAGGGTAAACGGCGGGAGTAGACGTCACCTGCTTAATAAACGGAACGGGGAGGGTCCGGTCCAACACCCCGGTGAGACTAATATGTGCTGCGGAGTGAGGACGGCGGTTCGGCCGATGCCGAGGGTAAACGGCGGGAGTAGACGTCACCCGCTTAATAAACGGCACGGGGAGGGTCCGGTCCACCACCCCGGTGAGACTAATATGTGCTGCGGAGTGAGGACGGCGGTTCGGCCGATGCCGAGGGTAAACGGCGGGAGTAGACGTCACCCGCTTAATAAACGGAACGGGGAGGGTCCGGTCCACCACCCCGGTGAGACTAATATGTGCTGCGGAGTGAGGACGGCGGTTCGGCGGATGCCGAGGGTAAACGGCGGGAGTAGACGCCACCCGCTTAATAAACGGCACGGGGAGGGTCCGGTCCACCACCCCGGTGAGACTAATATGTGCTGCGGAGTGAGGACGGCGGTTCGGCCGATGCCGAGGGTAAACGGCGGGAGTAGACGTCACCTGCTTAATAAACGGAACGGGGAGGGTCCGGTCCAACACCCCGGTGAGACTAATATGTGCTGCGGAGTGAGGACGGCGGTTCGGCCGATGCCGAGGGTAAACGGCGGTAGTAGACGCCACCCGCTTAATAAACGGCACGGGGAGGGTCCGGTCCACCACCCCGGTGAGACTAATATGTGCTGCGGAGTGAGGACGGCGGTTCGGCGGATGCCGAGGGTAAACGGCGGGAGTAGACGCCACCCGCTTAATAAACGGCACGGGGAGGGTCCGGTCCACCACCCCGGTGAGACTAATATGTGCTGCGGAGTGAGAACGGCGGTTCGGCCGATGCCGAGGGTAAACGGCGGGAGTAGACGCCACCCGCTTAATAAACGGCACGGGGAGGGTCCGGTCCACCACCCCGGTGAGAATAATATGTGCTGCGGAGTGAGGACGGCGGTGGACGTCAGTCACTTGTTAGATGGCGCGTTCGACGCTAAGTGCTACTACACCAGACCGCGTCTGCGTGTGCAGAGGGCCCCCGCGCGTTCGCTCAGTTGTTTTTCATGATTTTATTGTTATGTGCTGCGGAGTGCTGTTTTATGTGCTGCGGAGTAATAATTTATGTGCTGCGGAGCGAGTGGCGAGACGACGGCG
>JAYKNF010000163.1:0-10000 GCA_036172665.1 Prosopocoilus inquinatus
CGCAGCACATAGACCATTGCTCCGCAGCACATGAATTCGTCCTCCGCATCACACAAATTAGTCCTCCGCAGCACATAAACATTGCTCCGCAGCACATGAAACGGTCCTCCGCAGCACATAAAACAGTCCTCCGCAGCACATAAATTAATACTCCGCAGCACATAAATTCGCCGTCCGCAGCACATAAATCAATCCTCCGCAGCACATAAACATTGCTCCGCAGCACATGAGACAGTCCTCCGCAGCACATTAATTAATCCTCTGCAGCACATAAATTAGCCGTCCGCATCGCACGAAATTCGCCCTCGTCTGAAATAGCGAGCTGCCGTTCGGGCATCGGTACCCGCCGTCGTCTCGCCACTCGCTCCGCAGCACATAAATTATTACTCCGCAGCACATAAAACAGTACTCCGCAGCACATAAATTCGTCGTCCGCAGCACATGAAATAGTCCTCCGCAGCACATAAACTAATCCTCCGCAGCACATAAAACAGTCCTCCGCAGCACATAAATTAATCCTCCGCAGCACATAAATTCGCCGTCCGCAGCACATAAATCAATCCTCCGCGGCACATAAACATTGCTCCGCAGCACATGAAACAGTCCTCCGCAGCACATAAATTCGCCGTCCGCAGCACATAGACCATTGCTCCGCAGCACATGAATTCGTCCTCCGCATCACACAAATTAGTCCTCCGCAGCACATAAACATTGCTCCGCAGCACATGAAACGGTCCTCCGCAGCACATAAAACAGTCCTCCGCAGCACATAAATTAATACTCCGCAGCACATAAATTCGCCGTCCGCAGCACATAAATCAATCCTCCGCAGCACATAAACATTGCTCCGCAGCACATGAGACAGTCCTCCGCAGCACATTAATTAATCCTCTGCAGCACATAAATTAGCCGTCCGCATCGCACGAAATTCGCCCTCGTCTGAAATAGCGAGCTGCCGTTCGGGCATCGGTACCCGCCGTCGTCTCGCCACTCGCTCCGCAGCACATAAATTATTACTCCGCAGCACATAAAACAGTACTCCGCAGCACATAAATTCGTCGTCCGCAGCACATGAAATAGTCCTCCGCAGCACATAAACTAATCCTCCGCAGCACATAAAACAGTCCTCCGCAGCACATAAATTAATCCTCCGCAGCACATAAATTCGCCGTCCGCAGCACATAAATTCGCCCTGGTTACAAATAGCGAGCCGCCGTTCGGGCATCGGTACCCGTCGTCGTCTCGCCCCTCGCTCCGCAGCACATAAATTAATACTCCGCAGCACATAAAACAGTCCTCCGCAGCACATAAATTAGCCGTCCGCATCACACGAAATTCGCCCTCGTCTGAAATAGCGAGCTGACGTTCGGGCATCAGTACCCGCCGTCGTCTCGCCCCTCGCTCGCGGCCGGTCTTCGTTCTGGCGTTGGGCCGTTCGGGCATCGGTACCCGCAGTGCATATGATTTGCGTCGAGTGGATCAGCCAGCTCTTCCGCAGCAGCACACGACCTGGGACTCCGACATGCGCTTGCGTATTGTATGTGGTTCGGCGCTCCCGATGTACCCGACCGCGGCCGGCATCGGCGTTATCCCTGGGTGGATCCGTTCAGGCATCGGTACCCAATGTTTTCCCAACTATATGGGTAAGCGTACGTCCCGGGGACGAACAAGTGCTCCGCATCACACGTAAATTAATCTTCAGTGTGTTAAAGAAAGCCACCGTTCGGGCATCAGTACCCGTCGCCGTTTCGCCCCTCGCTCGCGGCCGGTCTTCGTTCTGGCGTTGGGCCGTTCGGGCATCGGTACCCGCAGTGCATATGATTTGCGTCGAGTGGATCAGCCAGCTCTTCCGCAGCAGCACACTTCCTGGGACTCCGACATGCGCTTGCGTATTGTATGTGGTTCGGCGCTCCCGATGTACCCGACCGCGGCCGGCATAGGCGTTATCCCTGGGTGGATCCGTTCAGGCATCGGTACCCAATGTTTTCCCAACTATATGGGTAAGCATACGTCTCGGGAACGAACAAGTGCTCCGCATCACACGTAAATTAATCCTCAGTGTGGTACAGAAAGCCCCAGCGTTCGGGCATCAGTACCCGTCGTCGCTTCGCCTGTCGCTCGCCGTCGTCGTCGGTCGCAGTTATCTTCGCTTCGCTGCACGCGTGATGACATTCCGCGCCTCAGAAATTACCCAGTTCGCGGACGGTCGTAGTTCTGGCATTAGGCCGTTCTGGCATCGGTACCAGCGGTGCGAATTTAGTGCGTCGAGCCATCACGTGGTCCGCAGCACACGACCTCGGGCTCGGACATGCGCTGGCGCATTGTAAGTGGCGGGGCGCAGCGAGCGTGCCCGCTCGCCGTCCGCATATGCGTTGTCGTTGGTTGGACCCGTTCAGGCGTCGGTACTCTATGTTTTCCCTACTATATGGGGAGGCGTCCGCCTCGGATTCGACCGGCGCGCGAGTCACTCTCGTCTTCGTTGCGTACGTTCGCCGAGTAGGGTCGCCTGCCCCGGGCTTATTGTGGGCGCACTGGAAGCGATCGCAGTTCACTTTTGAAGGTGTTCGTCGAAAATTGAGATCGTTAGAGTGTCGATTTTGTTACTGACAAATATATGCCCCATTATCCTTTTGGCTGTATCGAAACATGTCCGAGGAAGTTGTCCTCTTGCGCGGACAAGATCGGCACTTGAATTCGTGCCACAGCGTAGGTCCTAGACCGTCTCTGTATAAACTATCACGGCAAGTTCCGCGGGACACTAGGGCGCATAGCGCTTCGGTTCTCAAATGCGGACGAACAAATTACCGTCACCGGCGGTCGTCGAGAGTCGGACGTGCATCGCGTCCTTGCGCGCGTTTAGTGCGCCTTCCCGCGACAGCTTAGGTGACGGAGAACTTTGCATATGCTACAACTCACCTCGTTCCGAGAGCGAGAATAGGACTGCGTCCCGGACGAGCCGGTGTCTGACGTGTTTTCGTAAGTCCCGGTTCTGACGTGACGCGGTCCGCGTGCGGCGCGTAACTTCTCGAAGGCATTCAGGTCGACTCTCGATCTAACGAAGGATGCGAGAGAATGTTCGAGGCTGTTATAACGGAAATCGTAAACTTCTTGTTTCGAATTCCCTGACGAATTGTGCACGTTGATCGGTGCCACAGCGTCGGTCCTATACCGTCTCTGTATAAACTATCACGGCATGTTCCGCGGGTCACTCTGGCGCATCGCGCTTCGGTTCCCATATGCGGACGAACGGGCATCCTAATCGGTGCCACAGCGTCGGTCCTAGACCGTCTCTGTATAAACTATCACGGCATGTTCCGCGGGTCACTCTGGCGCATCGCGCTGCGGTTCCCATATGCGGACGAACGGGCACCCTAATCGGTGCCACAGCGTCGGTCCTGCACCGTCTCTGTATAAACTATCACGGCAAGTTCCGCGGGACACTCGGGCGCATCGCGCTTCGGTTCTCAAATGCGGACGAACAAATTACCGTCACCGGCGGTCGTCGAGAGTCGGACGTGAATCGCGTCGTTGCGCGCGATTCGTGCGCCTTCCCGCGGCAGCTTAGGTGACGGAGAACTTTACATATGCTACAACTCACCTCGTTCCGAGCGAGAATAGGACTGCGTCCCGGACGAGCCGGTATCTGACGTGTTTTCGTAAGTCCCGGTTCTGACGTGACGCGGTCCGCGTGCGGCGCGTAACTTCTCGAAGGCATTCAGGTCGACTTTCGATCTAACGAAGGATGCGAGAGAATGTTCGAGGCTGTTATAACGGAAATCGTAAACTTCTGGTTACGAATTCCCCGACGAATTGTGCACGTTGATCGGTGCCACAGCGTCGGTCCTATACCGTCTCTGTATAAACTATCACGGCATGTTCCGCGGGTCACTCTGGCGCATCGCGCTTCGGTTCCCATATGCGGACGAACGGGCATCCTAATCGGTGCCACAGCGTCGGTCCTAGACCGTCTCTGTATAAACTATCACGGCATGTTCCGCGGGTCACTCTGGCGCATCGCGCTTCGGTTCCCATATGCGGACGAACGGGCATCCTAATCGGTGCCACAGCGTCGGTCCTAGACCGTCTCTGTATAAACTATCACGGCATGTTCCGCGGGTCACTCTGGCGCATCGCGCTGCGGTTCCCATATGCGGACGAACGGGCACCCTAATCGGTGCCACAGCGTCGGTCCTGCACCGTCTCTGTATAAACTATCACGGCAAGTTCCGCGGGACACTCGGGCGCATCGCGCTTCGGTTCTCAAATGCGGACGAACAAATTACCGTCACCGGCGGTCGTCGAGAGTCGGACGTGAATCGCGTCGTTGCGCGCGATTCGTGCGCCTTCCCGCGGCAGCTTAGGTGACGGAGAACTTTACATATGCTACAACTCACCTCGTTCCGAGCGAGAATAGGACTGCGTCCCGGGCGAGCCGGTGTCTGACGTGTTTTCGTAAGGCCCGGTTCTGACGTGACGCGGTCCGCGTGCGGCGCGTAACTTCTCGAAGGCATTCAGGTCGACTTTCGATCTAACGAAGGATGCGAGAGAATGTTCGAGGCTGTTATAACGGAAATCGTAAACCTCTGGTTTCGAAGTCCTCTGTATCGGCGGCGGGCCGCCGCCGAGCGAAGCCGGTTGAGCGCTCGCAGAGTTCGGTCGAAGCGTGGATCAGGGAGGAGGTGCGGCGTCCGTCCGTTTTCTCCTCCGCGTCCCCCTCCGTCTCTGGTGCGTGTACGGCATCCCGGGCGTACGCCGCCGTTCAGGCGTGTTCACGGAGCGTCGTCGCCGTCCGCCCTTGCGGCGTTCGGCGCGAGCTTCTCGCGTGCTTTAGGGCTAAGAGGTGAGACGCGTCAGCGTCCCTCTCGCCCGTTGGAGAGCTAGCGCAGGGGTATCGTTTCGTTGGTCGAAGCGTTACTTGAAGCACAGCTCCCTGGTTGATCCTGCCAGTAGTCATATGCTTGTCTCAAAGATTAAGCCATGCATGTCTCAGTACGAGCCGAATTAAGGTGAAACCGCGAAAGGCTCATTAAATCAGTTATGGTTCCTTAGATCGTACCCACACTTACTTGGATAACTGTGGTAATTCTAGAGCTAATACATGCAAACAGAGCTCCGACCGGAGACGGAAGGAGCGCTTTTATTAGATCAAAACCAATCGGTGTCGGGTTCGCGCCCGTCATCGTACTTTCTGGTGACACTGAATAACTTACTGCTGATCGCACGGTCTTGCACCGGCGACGCATCTTTCAAATGTCTGCCTTATCAACTGTCGATGGTAGGTTCTGCGCCTACCATGGTTGTAACGGGTAACGGGGAATCAGGGTTCGATTCCGGAGAGGGAGCCTGAGAAACGGCTACCACATCCAAGGAAGGCAGCAGGCGCGCAAATTACCCACTCCCGGCACGGGGAGGTAGTGACGAAAAATAACGATACGGGACTCATCCGAGGCCCCGTAATCGGAATGAGTACACTCTAAATCCTTTAACGAGGATCAATTGGAGGGCAAGTCTGGTGCCAGCAGCCGCGGTAATTCCAGCTCCAATAGCGTATATTAAAGTTGTTGCGGTTAAAAAGCTCGTAGTCGAATTTGTGTCCCGCGCCGCCGGTTCATCGCTCGCGGTGCTTAACTGGCGTGTCCGCGGGACGTCCTGCCGGTGGGCCCAGTCCCTCGCGGGGCGGCCCAACTTCAGATCCCACCGCGGTGCTCTTCACTGAGTGTCGAGGTGGGCCGGCACGTTTACTTTGAACAAATTAGAGTGCTTAAAGCAGGCTAAAATTTCGCCTGAATATTGTGTGCATGGAATAATGGAATAGGACCTCGGTTCTATTTTGTTGGTTTTCGGAACCCCGAGGTAATGATTAATAGGAACGGATGGGGGCATTCGTATTGCGACGTTAGAGGTGAAATTCTTGGATCGTCGCAAGACGGACAGAAGCGAAAGCATTTGCCAAAAACGCTTTCATTGATCAAGAACGAAAGTTAGAGGTTCGAAGGCGATCAGATACCGCCCTAGTTCTAACCATAAACGATGCCAGCTAGCGATCCGCCGACGTTCCTCCGATGACTCGGCGGGCAGCTTCCGGGAAACCAAAGCTTTTGGGTTCCGGGGGAAGTATGGTTGCAAAGCTGAAACTTAAAGGAATTGACGGAAGGGCACCACCAGGAGTGGAGCCTGCGGCTTAATTTGACTCAACACGGGAAACCTCACCAGGCCCGGACACCGGAAGGATTGACAGATTGAGAGCTCTTTCTTGATTCGGTGGGTGGTGGTGCATGGCCGTTCTTAGTTGGTGGAGCGATTTGTCTGGTTAATTCCGATAACGAACGAGACTCTAGCCTGTTAACTAGGCGCATTTCCGACATCTCAAATGCCCGCCGGTCCGGCGTTCGCGCCGCGATCGCGCGCGGTTTTTACTGTCGGCGTACAAATTATTCTTCTTAGAGGGACAGGCGGCTTCTAGCCGCACTAGATTGAGCAATAACAGGTCTGTGATGCCCTTAGATGTTCTGGGCCGCACGCGCGCTACACTGAAGGAATCAGCGTGTCTTCCCTGGCCGAGAGGCCCGGGCAACCCGCTGAACCTCCTTCGTGCTAGGGATTGGGGCTTGCAATTGTTCCCCATGAACGAGGAATTCCCAGTAAGCGCGAGTCATAAGCTCGCGTTGATTACGTCCCTGCCCTTTGTACACACCGCCCGTCGCTACTACCGATTGAATGATTTAGTGAGGTCTTCGGACCGGTACGCGCTGGCGTTTCGACGTCGCCGATGTTGCTGGGAAGATGACCAAACTTGATCATTTAGAGGAAGTAAAAGTCGTAACAAGGTTTCCGTAGGTGAACCTGCGGAAGGATCATTAACGTGTGACTACTGACGATAGTGTCGTTCTCGACGTTTGCGAACAGGAGGAACGCAGCATTATTCGCTCAGGAAGTTTTAGAACGAAGCCCGTCCGAGGTAGACCTCGGACGGGAAAAGCAGGACTCTCGGTTATCAGGACGTTCGCGCCGTGCCCGTAGCGGGTGGGTGGCTGGTCGACGGACGATGTCCGCGCGAAGATGCGGGCAAGCGTGGGAGGAGATCCTCCCGCCTCCCGGTCGAAGCGCGACCATCCGTTCGCTCAGCTTCTAGCGATCGTCGCCGGAGTACAAACTACAATGGGGTTTCCGACGAGTCCGGGCAATGTAGAGCAGGCGTGCTGTCGCCAGTCGACGGCGCGCCCCCTTTGCCATTCACCCTCTCTTCTTTCTCCGTCTCTAGGCGGACGAGCTACTCGGCGAGCGCGATCTATATGGTTTTTACAATTGTGCAAACTGCACTGATGCGACCTGGCGGTCCCGTCCGACTATGAAAATTTGCGAAGGCTCTCAAGGAAGCCGGAGCTAGAAAGCAGAACTGAAAGGCGAGAGACCGCGAAAGGCAGCAGCCGGAGCGCTGACGAAATGTCTAATCGACGGGACGCCTGTAGCGCACTAGGGTTCGGTGCGTGTCGCCGTTACGAGAGAGGGTGTGTTTTAAAGCTGTAGTCGAGCTTTAGTAGTTTAGAGAGTTTCGGAGAGAAGAGGGAGTCGGAAGGCCGGCGGCGGATCGAGTGGCGCTGGGGCAGTGCGAGACATCTCCGACCAAGTCGGGTGAGTTTCCCGCCAGGCCGCCCAAGGTGGCCGCCGGCGTGTGCTTCCGTGCGCGTTTTAACGGACAGAGTTCAGGCGGCTGAGTGCACGACGAGCACTAGCGCGACTAGTACCAAGTTCCGGCGTCCGGCGAGCCGGGCCGGCGAGAGCACGAGAGCGGCGCGCGGGCTACCGTCCCGGGGAAAGGTGCAGCCGTGAAAGGCGCAGCGAGTACCTATGCCCGACGGCCTCAGGGACCGTCGGGTACAAGAGTCGGCTTCTGGTCAAGCCACCACGGCGGAAGTCGCCCTAACCGGGAACAGAGCGCGCCCCCGGCCTCGTCGCCCGTCAGTACCGCGTCTCCAGTGGGACGGCGGGAACGTCGCGATCTGCGCAAGTCGGCGCCCGCCGCCGACAGTCCGTTGTGCGTCTTGCCTGTGCCACGGAGAGCTCCCCCCCTCCTCCTACGAGGGAGGTAGAGGTAGAGGGAGCGAGGGCGACGCATGTAGCGGCTGTCGCGTCCGAGAGCGCGACGCCGCCGGCTCGCTAGCCTGGCACAGGGCGCGCTGAGCGGGGACCGTGAGTACTCAGTCTCGGCGCGCGTCTATAAGAGACCGCCTTACCTCGGTTAAAGCGCGGGGCGTTCAGTCGCTCCGCTAACCGACGGTGGTGAAAGTTTGAAATCTCCGATTAGGACGAACCGCGCAAGTTTGGCCCGGGGACCCGCGAGGGATCTCGTCGGGGTCGCGCGGCGAGTCGTACGAAAAGATTACCCTGAACGGTGGATCACTCGGCTCGTGGGTCGATGAAGAACGCAGCTAATTGCGCGTCAAACTGTGAACTGCAGGACACATGAACATCGACATTTCGAACGCACATTGCGGTCCTCGGATACTGTTCCCGGACCACTCCTGGCTGAGGGTCGTTTCGATAATTTAGAACGCCCGGTCGTTGCGACGACGTCGGGGCTAATAATGGGGTGATTAATTCGCCGAGGAGTTCAAGCCGTTAGTGGGGCACGGGAACGCTCCGTAGGAGCGTCCCATCTCCGCCGCTTTCGAGCCCTGGCGTTCCCCGAAAACACGCCACGGCGCCCAGCGGTCAGCTCGACCGCGGCGCCCGGTGCGACGTAGAAGCCGGCCAGCCGGCGTTGCTCGGTCCATTCGAGCAGCAGACGGTCGAAGGCGACGTGTCATAGACTGCCGCTCCGCTGACCGCCCACCGAATCTCGGCAGAGGCGAAGAGGAGTGAGAGCCTGTCTGAGACGTCGGACCTGAGCGCTCCGTATCGTGACCGGCACGCCAGCCGGACTTATAATTGTCTAGCGTCACGGAGCGTAGAGCGAGCCGCTCCGCTTGCGGTGGGCTCGCTCGAGCGTGCGATTCTTATTAGACGTCCTAGAGCGTCCCTCCTCTTAGCTCCGTGCCACCGGCTGCTCGGATCCCGCCCGAAGGTGTGCGGCGTCTTGGGGAGTAGTTGCCCCCGCAATCCTCGTCCCGGGGTGATGGAGCACGCCGCGGAGAAGGTAGGGCTCCCGACCCCGCCCGCAGAGAACCACGTCGAGTACCTATGCCCGGGCGTGTAGAGACGCGCTAACGCCGTCCCCCCTGGGTACAAGAGTCGGCTTTCGTGGTCCTGTAGTGGTGGCGCCGTGCGAGCTCGGCCGTAACGCGTCGATAAGGCTTCTCCGGATCCTTTAGATGCAGACGAGTGCGGCCGCGGGTACACGATCTCTCCCGCGACGTCCGGCCTCTCTGAGGCGGCGGAGCAGGCCCGCAGTAGGTACGTCGAGCGATCGAGGAGGTGTGTATGTTTACCAGACCGAGCGCTCCGTGAGAAATTGGAAAGCTAGCGAAAGTTTCTCGACCTCAGTGCAGGAGAGACTACCCGCTGAATTTAAGCATATTATTAAGCGGAGGAAAAGAAACTAACTAGGATTCCCTCAGTAGCGGCGAGCGAACAGGGAAGAGCCCAGCACCGAATCCCGCGGCCGGCAACGGCCGCAGGGAAATGTGGTGTTAGGGAGGATCCGCCATCCCGAGCCCGCGGGGCCAGTCCAAGTCCTTCTTGAACGGGGCCACTTACCCAGAGAGGGTGCCAGGCCCGTAGGGACGGCCTCCGGAAGCGGGAGGATCTCTCCTCAGAGTCGGGTTGCTTGAGAGTGCAGCCCTAAGTGGGTGGTAAACTCCATCTAAGGCTAAACATGACCACGAGACCGATAGCGAACAAGTACCGTGAGGGAAAGTTGAAAAGAACTTTGAAGAGAGAGTTCAAGAGTACGTGAAACCGTTCAGGGGTAAACCTGAGAAACCCGAAAGTTCGAACGGGGAGATTCAACCGCGTGTCGCGTTCGGTCGAGCTGTTGATCGGCGACGGTTGGCGCTCGCGC
>JAYKNF010000163.1:15000-25788 GCA_036172665.1 Prosopocoilus inquinatus
TAGTCTCACCGGGGTGGTGGACCGGACCCTCCCCGTGCCGTTTATTAAGCGGGTGGCGTCTACTCCCGCCGTTTACCCTCGGCATCCGCCGAACCGCCGTCCTCACTCCGCAGCACATATTAGTCTCACCGGGGTGGTGGACCGGACCCTCCCCGTGCCGTTTATTAAGCGGGTGGCGTCTACTCCCGCCGTTTACCCTCGGCATCGGCCGAACCGCCGTTCTCACTCCGCAGCACATATTAGTCTCACCGGGGTGGTGGACCGGACCCTCCCCGTGCCGTTTATTAAGCGGGTGGCGTCTACTCCCGCCGTTTACCCTCGGCATCCGCCGAACCGCCGTCCTCACTCCGCAGCACATATTAGTCTCACCGGGGTGGTGGACCGGACCCTCCCCGTGCCGTTTATTAAGCGGGTGGCGTCTACTACCGCCGTTTACCCTCGGCATCGGCCGAACCGCCGTCCTCACTCCGCAGCACATATTAGTCTCACCGGGGTGTTGGACCGGACCCTCCCCGTTCCGTTTATTAAGCAGGTGACGTCTACTCCCGCCGTTTACCCTCGGCATCGGCCGAACCGCCGTCCTCACTCCGCAGCACATATTAGTCTCACCGGGGTGGTGGACCGGACCCTCCCCGTGCCGTTTATTAAGCGGGTGGCGTCTACTCCCGCCGTTTACCCTCGGCATCCGCCGAACCGCCGTCCTCACTCCGCAGCACATATTAGTCTCACCGGGGTGGTGGACCGGACCCTCCCCGTTCCGTTTATTAAGCGGGTGACGTCTACTCCCGCCGTTTACCCTCGGCATCGGCCGAACCGCCGCCCTCACTCCGCAGCACATATTAGTCTCACCGGGGTGGTGGACCGGACCCTCCCCGTTCCGTTTATTAAGCGGGTGACGTCTACTCCCGCCGTTTACCCTCGGTCACGGCCGAACCGCCGTCGTCCTTGCGCGGCACATAACCATGTCCTCTGCATAAAACAGATTCAACAGGACATAAATTCGACCTCGGCGCAATCTCACAAGTTTTTCCTCCGCATCAGGTATATTAGTAATTCGCAGCAGATAAGTCATTGCCCCGCTGCACATAAGTTAATCCTCCGCAGCTCATAAGTTCGCCGTCCGCATCACATAAATTAGTCTTCCGCAGCACATAAACATTGCTCCGCAGCACATGAAACAGTCCTCCGCAGCACATAAACATTGCTCCGCAGCACATGAAACAGTCCTCCGCAGCACATAAATTCGCCGTCCGCAGCACATAGACCATTGCTCCGCAGCACATGAATTCGTCCTCCGCATCACACAAATTAGTCCTCCGCAGCACATAAACATTGCTCCGCAGCACATGAAACGGTCCTCCGCAGCACATAAAACAGTCCTCCGCAGCACATAAATTAATACTCCGCAGCACATAAATTCGCCGTCCGCAGCACATAAATCAATCCTCCGCAGCACATAAACATTGCTCCGCAGCACATGAGACAGTCCTCCGCAGCACATTAATTAATCCTCTGCAGCACATAAATTAGCCGTCCGCATCGCACGAAATTCGCCCTCGTCTGAAATAGCGAGCTGCCGTTCGGGCATCGGTACCCGCCGTCGTCTCGCCACTCGCTCCGCAGCACATAAATTATTACTCCGCAGCACATAAAACAGTACTCCGCAGCACATAAATTCGTCGTCCGCAGCACATGAAATAGTCCTCCGCAGCACATAAACTAATCCTCCGCAGCACATAAAACAGTCCTCCGCAGCACATAAATTAATCCTCCGCAGCACATAAATTCGCCGTCCGCAGCACATAAATCAATCCTCCGCGGCACATAAACATTGCTCCGCAGCACATGAAACAGTCCTCCGCAGCACATAAATTCGCCGTCCGCAGCACATAGACCATTGCTCCGCAGCACATGAATTCGTCCTCCGCATCACACAAATTAGTCCTCCGCAGCACATAAACATTGCTCCGCAGCACATGAAACGGTCCTCCGCAGCACATAAAACAGTCCTCCGCAGCACATAAATTAATACTCCGCAGCACATAAATTCGCCGTCCGCAGCACATAAATCAATCCTCCGCAGCACATAAACATTGCTCCGCAGCACATGAGACAGTCCTCCGCAGCACATTAATTAATCCTCTGCAGCACATAAATTAGCCGTCCGCATCGCACGAAATTCGCCCTCGTCTGAAATAGCGAGCTGCCGTTCGGGCATCGGTACCCGCCGTCGTCTCGCCACTCGCTCCGCAGCACATAAATTATTACTCCGCAGCACATAAAACAGTACTCCGCAGCACATAAATTCGTCGTCCGCAGCACATGAAATAGTCCTCCGCAGCACATAAACTAATCCTCCGCAGCACATAAAACAGTCCTCCGCAGCACATAAATTAATCCTCCGCAGCACATAAATTCGCCGTCCGCAGCACATAAATTCGCCCTGGTTACAAATAGCGAGCCGCCGTTCGGGCATCGGTACCCGTCGTCGTCTCGCCCCTCGCTCCGCAGCACATAAATTAATACTCCGCAGCACATAAAACAGTCCTCCGCAGCACATAAATTAGCCGTCCGCATCACACGAAATTCGCCCTCGTCTGAAATAGCGAGCTGACGTTCGGGCATCAGTACCCGCCGTCGTCTCGCCCCTCGCTCGCGGCCGGTCTTCGTTCTGGCGTTGGGCCGTTCGGGCATCGGTACCCGCAGTGCATATGATTTGCGTCGAGTGGATCAGCCAGCTCTTCCGCAGCAGCACACGACCTGGGACTCCGACATGCGCTTGCGTATTGTATGTGGTTCGGCGCTCCCGATGTACCCGACCGCGGCCGGCATCGGCGTTATCCCTGGGTGGATCCGTTCAGGCATCGGTACCCAATGTTTTCCCAACTATATGGGTAAGCGTACGTCCCGGGGACGAACAAGTGCTCCGCATCACACGTAAATTAATCTTCAGTGTGTTAAAGAAAGCCACCGTTCGGGCATCAGTACCCGTCGCCGTTTCGCCCCTCGCTCGCGGCCGGTCTTCGTTCTGGCGTTGGGCCGTTCGGGCATCGGTACCCGCAGTGCATATGATTTGCGTCGAGTGGATCAGCCAGCTCTTCCGCAGCAGCACACTTCCTGGGACTCCGACATGCGCTTGCGTATTGTATGTGGTTCGGCGCTCCCGATGTACCCGACCGCGGCCGGCATAGGCGTTATCCCTGGGTGGATCCGTTCAGGCATCGGTACCCAATGTTTTCCCAACTATATGGGTAAGCATACGTCTCGGGAACGAACAAGTGCTCCGCATCACACGTAAATTAATCCTCAGTGTGGTACAGAAAGCCCCAGCGTTCGGGCATCAGTACCCGTCGTCGCTTCGCCTGTCGCTCGCCGTCGTCGTCGGTCGCAGTTATCTTCGCTTCGCTGCACGCGTGATGACATTCCGCGCCTCAGAAATTACCCAGTTCGCGGACGGTCGTAGTTCTGGCATTAGGCCGTTCTGGCATCGGTACCAGCGGTGCGAATTTAGTGCGTCGAGCCATCACGTGGTCCGCAGCACACGACCTCGGGCTCGGACATGCGCTGGCGCATTGTAAGTGGCGGGGCGCAGCGAGCGTGCCCGCTCGCCGTCCGCATATGCGTTGTCGTTGGTTGGACCCGTTCAGGCGTCGGTACTCTATGTTTTCCCTACTATATGGGGAGGCGTCCGCCTCGGATTCGACCGGCGCGCGAGTCACTCTCGTCTTCGTTGCGTACGTTCGCCGAGTAGGGTCGCCTGCCCCGGGCTTATTGTGGGCGCACTGGAAGCGATCGCAGTTCACTTTTGAAGGTGTTCGTCGAAAATTGAGATCGTTAGAGTGTCGATTTTGTTACTGACAAATATATGCCCCATTATCCTTTTGGCTGTATCGAAACATGTCCGAGGAAGTTGTCCTCTTGCGCGGACAAGATCGGCACTTGAATTCGTGCCACAGCGTAGGTCCTAGACCGTCTCTGTATAAACTATCACGGCAAGTTCCGCGGGACACTAGGGCGCATAGCGCTTCGGTTCTCAAATGCGGACGAACAAATTACCGTCACCGGCGGTCGTCGAGAGTCGGACGTGCATCGCGTCCTTGCGCGCGTTTAGTGCGCCTTCCCGCGACAGCTTAGGTGACGGAGAACTTTGCATATGCTACAACTCACCTCGTTCCGAGAGCGAGAATAGGACTGCGTCCCGGACGAGCCGGTGTCTGACGTGTTTTCGTAAGTCCCGGTTCTGACGTGACGCGGTCCGCGTGCGGCGCGTAACTTCTCGAAGGCATTCAGGTCGACTCTCGATCTAACGAAGGATGCGAGAGAATGTTCGAGGCTGTTATAACGGAAATCGTAAACTTCTTGTTTCGAATTCCCTGACGAATTGTGCACGTTGATCGGTGCCACAGCGTCGGTCCTATACCGTCTCTGTATAAACTATCACGGCATGTTCCGCGGGTCACTCTGGCGCATCGCGCTTCGGTTCCCATATGCGGACGAACGGGCATCCTAATCGGTGCCACAGCGTCGGTCCTAGACCGTCTCTGTATAAACTATCACGGCATGTTCCGCGGGTCACTCTGGCGCATCGCGCTGCGGTTCCCATATGCGGACGAACGGGCACCCTAATCGGTGCCACAGCGTCGGTCCTGCACCGTCTCTGTATAAACTATCACGGCAAGTTCCGCGGGACACTCGGGCGCATCGCGCTTCGGTTCTCAAATGCGGACGAACAAATTACCGTCACCGGCGGTCGTCGAGAGTCGGACGTGAATCGCGTCGTTGCGCGCGATTCGTGCGCCTTCCCGCGGCAGCTTAGGTGACGGAGAACTTTACATATGCTACAACTCACCTCGTTCCGAGCGAGAATAGGACTGCGTCCCGGACGAGCCGGTATCTGACGTGTTTTCGTAAGTCCCGGTTCTGACGTGACGCGGTCCGCGTGCGGCGCGTAACTTCTCGAAGGCATTCAGGTCGACTTTCGATCTAACGAAGGATGCGAGAGAATGTTCGAGGCTGTTATAACGGAAATCGTAAACTTCTGGTTACGAATTCCCCGACGAATTGTGCACGTTGATCGGTGCCACAGCGTCGGTCCTATACCGTCTCTGTATAAACTATCACGGCATGTTCCGCGGGTCACTCTGGCGCATCGCGCTTCGGTTCCCATATGCGGACGAACGGGCATCCTAATCGGTGCCACAGCGTCGGTCCTAGACCGTCTCTGTATAAACTATCACGGCATGTTCCGCGGGTCACTCTGGCGCATCGCGCTTCGGTTCCCATATGCGGACGAACGGGCATCCTAATCGGTGCCACAGCGTCGGTCCTAGACCGTCTCTGTATAAACTATCACGGCATGTTCCGCGGGTCACTCTGGCGCATCGCGCTGCGGTTCCCATATGCGGACGAACGGGCACCCTAATCGGTGCCACAGCGTCGGTCCTGCACCGTCTCTGTATAAACTATCACGGCAAGTTCCGCGGGACACTCGGGCGCATCGCGCTTCGGTTCTCAAATGCGGACGAACAAATTACCGTCACCGGCGGTCGTCGAGAGTCGGACGTGAATCGCGTCGTTGCGCGCGATTCGTGCGCCTTCCCGCGGCAGCTTAGGTGACGGAGAACTTTACATATGCTACAACTCACCTCGTTCCGAGCGAGAATAGGACTGCGTCCCGGGCGAGCCGGTGTCTGACGTGTTTTCGTAAGGCCCGGTTCTGACGTGACGCGGTCCGCGTGCGGCGCGTAACTTCTCGAAGGCATTCAGGTCGACTTTCGATCTAACGAAGGATGCGAGAGAATGTTCGAGGCTGTTATAACGGAAATCGTAAACCTCTGGTTTCGAAGTCCTCTGTATCGGCGGCGGGCCGCCGCCGAGCGAAGCCGGTTGAGCGCTCGCAGAGTTCGGTCGAAGCGTGGATCAGGGAGGAGGTGCGGCGTCCGTCCGTTTTCTCCTCCGCGTCCCCCTCCGTCTCTGGTGCGTGTACGGCATCCCGGGCGTACGCCGCCGTTCAGGCGTGTTCACGGAGCGTCGTCGCCGTCCGCCCTTGCGGCGTTCGGCGCGAGCTTCTCGCGTGCTTTAGGGCTAAGAGGTGAGACGCGTCAGCGTCCCTCTCGCCCGTTGGAGAGCTAGCGCAGGGGTATCGTTTCGTTGGTCGAAGCGTTACTTGAAGCACAGCTCCCTGGTTGATCCTGCCAGTAGTCATATGCTTGTCTCAAAGATTAAGCCATGCATGTCTCAGTACGAGCCGAATTAAGGTGAAACCGCGAAAGGCTCATTAAATCAGTTATGGTTCCTTAGATCGTACCCACACTTACTTGGATAACTGTGGTAATTCTAGAGCTAATACATGCAAACAGAGCTCCGACCGGAGACGGAAGGAGCGCTTTTATTAGATCAAAACCAATCGGTGTCGGGTTCGCGCCCGTCATCGTACTTTCTGGTGACACTGAATAACTTACTGCTGATCGCACGGTCTTGCACCGGCGACGCATCTTTCAAATGTCTGCCTTATCAACTGTCGATGGTAGGTTCTGCGCCTACCATGGTTGTAACGGGTAACGGGGAATCAGGGTTCGATTCCGGAGAGGGAGCCTGAGAAACGGCTACCACATCCAAGGAAGGCAGCAGGCGCGCAAATTACCCACTCCCGGCACGGGGAGGTAGTGACGAAAAATAACGATACGGGACTCATCCGAGGCCCCGTAATCGGAATGAGTACACTCTAAATCCTTTAACGAGGATCAATTGGAGGGCAAGTCTGGTGCCAGCAGCCGCGGTAATTCCAGCTCCAATAGCGTATATTAAAGTTGTTGCGGTTAAAAAGCTCGTAGTCGAATTTGTGTCCCGCGCCGCCGGTTCATCGCTCGCGGTGCTTAACTGGCGTGTCCGCGGGACGTCCTGCCGGTGGGCCCAGTCCCTCGCGGGGCGGCCCAACTTCAGATCCCACCGCGGTGCTCTTCACTGAGTGTCGAGGTGGGCCGGCACGTTTACTTTGAACAAATTAGAGTGCTTAAAGCAGGCTAAAATTTCGCCTGAATATTGTGTGCATGGAATAATGGAATAGGACCTCGGTTCTATTTTGTTGGTTTTCGGAACCCCGAGGTAATGATTAATAGGAACGGATGGGGGCATTCGTATTGCGACGTTAGAGGTGAAATTCTTGGATCGTCGCAAGACGGACAGAAGCGAAAGCATTTGCCAAAAACGCTTTCATTGATCAAGAACGAAAGTTAGAGGTTCGAAGGCGATCAGATACCGCCCTAGTTCTAACCATAAACGATGCCAGCTAGCGATCCGCCGACGTTCCTCCGATGACTCGGCGGGCAGCTTCCGGGAAACCAAAGCTTTTGGGTTCCGGGGGAAGTATGGTTGCAAAGCTGAAACTTAAAGGAATTGACGGAAGGGCACCACCAGGAGTGGAGCCTGCGGCTTAATTTGACTCAACACGGGAAACCTCACCAGGCCCGGACACCGGAAGGATTGACAGATTGAGAGCTCTTTCTTGATTCGGTGGGTGGTGGTGCATGGCCGTTCTTAGTTGGTGGAGCGATTTGTCTGGTTAATTCCGATAACGAACGAGACTCTAGCCTGTTAACTAGGCGCATTTCCGACATCTCAAATGCCCGCCGGTCCGGCGTTCGCGCCGCGATCGCGCGCGGTTTTTACTGTCGGCGTACAAATTATTCTTCTTAGAGGGACAGGCGGCTTCTAGCCGCACTAGATTGAGCAATAACAGGTCTGTGATGCCCTTAGATGTTCTGGGCCGCACGCGCGCTACACTGAAGGAATCAGCGTGTCTTCCCTGGCCGAGAGGCCCGGGCAACCCGCTGAACCTCCTTCGTGCTAGGGATTGGGGCTTGCAATTGTTCCCCATGAACGAGGAATTCCCAGTAAGCGCGAGTCATAAGCTCGCGTTGATTACGTCCCTGCCCTTTGTACACACCGCCCGTCGCTACTACCGATTGAATGATTTAGTGAGGTCTTCGGACCGGTACGCGCTGGCGTTTCGACGTCGCCGATGTTGCTGGGAAGATGACCAAACTTGATCATTTAGAGGAAGTAAAAGTCGTAACAAGGTTTCCGTAGGTGAACCTGCGGAAGGATCATTAACGTGTGACTACTGACGATAGTGTCGTTCTCGACGTTTGCGAACAGGAGGAACGCAGCATTATTCGCTCAGGAAGTTTTAGAACGAAGCCCGTCCGAGGTAGACCTCGGACGGGAAAAGCAGGACTCTCGGTTATCAGGACGTTCGCGCCGTGCCCGTAGCGGGTGGGTGGCTGGTCGACGGACGATGTCCGCGCGAAGATGCGGGCAAGCGTGGGAGGAGATCCTCCCGCCTCCCGGTCGAAGCGCGACCATCCGTTCGCTCAGCTTCTAGCGATCGTCGCCGGAGTACAAACTACTCTGGGGTTTCCGACGAGTCCGGGCAATGTAGAGCAGGCGTGCTGTCGCCAGTCGACGGTGCGCCCCCTTTGCCATTCACCCTCTCTTCTTTCTCCGTCTCTAGGCGGACGAGCTACTCGGCGAGCGCGATCTATATGGTTTTTACAATTGTGCAAACTGCACTGATGCGACCTGGCGGTCCCGTCCGACTATGAAAATTTGCGAAGGCTCTCAAGGAAGCCGGAGCTAGAAAGCAGAACTGAAAGGCGAGAGACCGCGAAAGGCAGCAGCCGGAGCGCTGACGAAATGTCTAATCGACGGGACGCCTGTAGCGCACTAGGGTTCGGTGCGTGTCGCCGTTACGAGAGAGGGTGTGTTTTAAAGCTGTAGTCGAGCTTTAGTAGTTTAGAGAGTTTCGGAGAGAAGAGGGAGTCGGAAGGCCGGCGGCGGATCGAGTGGCGCTGGGGCAGTGCGAGACATCTCCGACCAAGTCGGGTGAGTTTCCCGCCAGGCCGCCCAAGGTGGCCGCCGGCGTGTGCTTCCGTGCGCGTTTTAACGGACAGAGTTCAGGCGGCTGAGTGCACGACGAGCACTAGCGCGACTAGTACCAAGTTCCGGCGTCCGGCGAGCCGGGCCGGCGAGAGCACGAGAGCGGCGCGCGGGCTACCGTCCCGGGGAAAGGTGCAGCCGTGAAAGGCGCAGCGAGTACCTATGCCCGACGGCCTCAGGGACCGTCGGGTACAAGAGTCGGCTTCTGGTCAAGCCACCACGGCGGAAGTCGCCCTAACCGGGAACAGAGCGCGCCCCCGGCCTCGTCGCCCGTCAGTACCGCGTCTCCAGTGGGACGGCGGGAACGTCGCGATCTGCGCAAGTCGGCGCCCGCCGCCGACAGTCCGTTGTGCGTCTTGCCTGTGCCACGGAGAGCTCCCCCCCTCCTCCTACGAGGGAGGTAGAGGTAGAGGGAGCGAGGGCGACGCATGTAGCGGCTGTCGCGTCCGAGAGCGCGACGCCGCCGGCTCGCTAGCCTGGCACAGGGCGCGCTGAGCGGGGACCGTGAGTACTCAGTCTCGGCGCGCGTCTATAAGAGACCGCCTTACCTCGGTTAAAGCGCGGGGCGTTCAGTCGCTCCGCTAACCGACGGTGGTGAAAGTTTGAAATCTCCGATTAGGACGAACCGCGCAAGTTTGGCCCGGGGACCCGCGAGGGATCTCGTCGGGGTCGCGCGGCGAGTCGTACGAAAAGATTACCCTGAACGGTGGATCACTCGGCTCGTGGGTCGATGAAGAACGCAGCTAATTGCGCGTCAAACTGTGAACTGCAGGACACATGAACATCGACATTTCGAACGCACATTGCGGTCCTCGGATACTGTTCCCGGACCACTCCTGGCTGAGGGTCGTTTCGATAATTTAGAACGCCCGGTCGTTGCGACGACGTCGGGGCTAATAATGGGGTGATTAATTCGCCGAGGAGTTCAAGCCGTTAGTGGGGCACGGGAACGCTCCGTAGGAGCGTCCCATCTCCGCCGCTTTCGAGCCCTGGCGTTCCCCGAAAACACGCCACGGCGCCCAGCGGTCAGCTCGACCGCGGCGCCCGGTGCGACGTAGAAGCCGGCCAGCCGGCGTTGCTCGGTCCATTCGAGCAGCAGACGGTCGAAGGCGACGTGTCATAGACTGCCGCTCCGCTGACCGCCCACCGAATCTCGGCAGAGGCGAAGAGGAGTGAGAGCCTGTCTGAGACGTCGGACCTGAGCGCTCCGTATCGTGACCGGCACGCCAGCCGGACTTATAATTGTCTAGCGTCACGGAGCGTAGAGCGAGCCGCTCCGCTTGCGGTGGGCTCGCTCGAGCGTGCGATTCTTATTAGACGTCCTAGAGCGTCCCTCCTCTTAGCTCCGTGCCACCGGCTGCTCGGATCCCGCCCGAAGGTGTGCGGCGTCTTGGGGAGTAGTTGCGCCCGCAATCCTCGTCCCGGGGTGATGGAGCACGCCGCGGAGAAGGTAGGGCTCCCGACCCCGCCCGCAGAGAACCACGTCGAGTACCTATGCCCGGGCGTGTAGAGACGCGCTAACGCCGTCCCCCCTGGGTACAAGAGTCGGCTTTCGTGGTCCTGTAGTGGTGGCGCCGTGCGAGCTCGGCCGTAACGCGTCGATAAGGCTTCTCCGGATCCTTTAGATGCAGACGAGTGCGGCCGCGGGTACACGATCTCTCCCGCGACGTCCGGCCTCTCTGAGGCGGCGGAGCAGGCCCGCAGTAGGTACGTCGAGCGATCGAGGAGGTGTGTATGTTTACCAGACCGAGCGCTCCGTGAGAAATTGGAAAGCTAGCGAAAGTTTCTCGACCTCAGTGCAGGAGAGACTACCCGCTGAATTTAAGCATATTATTAAGCGGAGGAAAAGAA
>JAYKNF010000164.1:0-25749 GCA_036172665.1 Prosopocoilus inquinatus
CATTCAAACGTCAAATAACATGATAGATGAGTAAGGATCGATTAGATACATCACAGGAACAACGCTAATGCGTGTTGTTTCGTTTAAAACTATTTCCAGCTTCTGCTGCGTCCGAAAACGTCGTATATCACATCAGACTTACTGGAGTCCATCCAAACGTCAAATAACATGTTAGATAAGTAAGGATCGTTTAGATACATCACAGGAACAACACTAATGCGTGTTGTTTCTTTTAAAACTATTTCCAGCTTCTGCTGCGTCCGAAAATTTCGTATCTCACATCAGAGATACTAGAGTCCATCCAAACGTCAAATAACATGATAGATGAGTAAGGATCGATTAGATACATCACAGGAACAACGCTAATGCGTGTTGTTTCGTTTAAAACTATTTCCAGCTTCTGCTGCGTCCGAAAATTTCGTATCTCACATCAGAGATACTGGAGTCCATCCAAACGTCAAATAACATGATAGATGAGTAAGGATCGATTAGATACAGCACAGGAACAACGCTAATACGTGTTGTTTCGTTTAAAACTATTTCCAGTTCCTGCTGCGTCCAAAAACTTTGTATCTCACATCAGACTTACTGGAGTCCTTCCAAACGTCAAATAACATGTTAGATAAGTAAGGATCGTTTAGATACATCACAGGAACAACGCTAATACGTGTTGTTTCGTTCAAAACTATTTCCAGCTTCTGCTGCGTCCGAGAACTTTGTATCTCACATTAGAGTTACTGGAGCCCATCCAAACGTCAAATAACATGATAGATGAGTAAGGATCGATTAGATACATCACAGGAACAACGCTAATACGTGTTGTTTCGTTTAAAACTGTTTCCAGCCCCTGCTGCGTCCAAAAATTTCGTATCTCACATCAGAGTTACTATAGTCCATCGAAACGTCAAATAACATGATAGATGAGTAAGGATCGATTAGATACATCACAGGAACAACGCTAATACGTGTTGTTTCGTTCAAAACTATTTCCAGCTTCTGCTGCGTCCGAGAACTTTGTATCTCACATCAGAGTTACTGGAGCCCATCCAAACGTCAAATAACATGATAGATGAGTAAGGATCGATTAGATACATCACAGGAACAACGCTAATACGTGTTGTTTCGTTTAAAACTATTTCCAGCTTCTGCTGCGTCCGAAAACGTCGTATATCACATCAGACTTACTGGAGTCCATCCAAACGTCAAATAACATGTTAGATAAGTAAGGATCGTTTAGATACATCACAGGAACAACACTAATGCGTGTTGTTTCGTTTAAAACTATTTCCAGCTTCTGCTGCGTCCGAAAATTTCGTATCTCACATCAGAGATACTAGAGTCCATCCAAACGTCAAATAACATGATAGATGAGTAAGGATCGATTAGATACATCACAGGAACAACGCTAATGCGTGTTGTTTCGTTTAAAACTATTTCCAGCTTCTGCTGCGTCCGAAAATTTCGTATCTCACATCAGAGATACTGGAGTCCATCCAAACGTCAAATAACATGATAGATGAGTAAGGATCGATTAGATACATCACAGGAACAACGCTAATACGTGTTGTTTCGTTTAAAACTATTTCCAGCTCCTGCTGCGTCCAAAAACTTCGTATCTCACATCAGAGTTACTAGAGTCCATCGAAACGTCAAATAACATGATAGAAGAGTAAGGATCGATTAGATACATCACAGGAACAACGCTAATGCGTGTTGTTTCGTTTAAAACTATTTCCAGCTTCTGCTGCGTCCGAAAATTTCGTATCTCACATCAGAGATACTAGAGTCCATCCAAACGTCAAATAACATGATAGATGAGTAAGGATCGATTAGATACATCACAGGAACAACGCTAATGCGTGTTGTTTCGTTTAAAACTATTTCCAGCTTCTGCTGCGTCCGAAAATTTCGTATCTCACATCAGAGATACTGGAGTCCATCCAAACGTCAAATAACATGATAGATGAGTAAGGATCGATTAGATACATCACAGGAACAACGCTAATACGTGTTGTTTCGTTTAAAACTATTTCCAGCTCCTGCTGCGTCCGAAAACGTCGTATATCACATCAGACTTACTGGAGTCCATCCAAACGTCAAATAACATGTTAGATAAGTAAGGATCGTTTAGATACATCACAGGAACAACACTAATGCGTGTTGTTTCGTTTAAAACTATTTCCAGCTTCTGCTGCGTCCGAAAATTTCGTATCTCACATCAGAGATACTAGAGTCCATCCAAACGTCAAATTACATGATAGATGAGTAAGGATCGATTAGATACATCACAGGAACAACGCTAATGCGTGTTGTTTCGTTTAAAACTATTTCCAGCTTCTGCTGCGTCCGAAAATTTCGTATCTCACATCAGAGATACTGGAGTCCATCCAAACGTCAAATAACATGATAGATGAGTAAGGATCGATTAGATACAGCAAAGGAACAACGCTAATACGTGTTGTTTCGTTTAAAACTATTTCCAGTTCCTGCTGCGTCCAAAAACTTTGTATCTCACATCAGACTTACTGGAGTCCTTCCAAACGTCAAATACCATGTTAGATAAGTAAGGATCGTTTAGATACATCACAGGAACAACGCTAATACGTGTTGTTTCGTTCAAAACTATTTCCAGCTTCTGCTGCGTCCGAGAACTTTGTATCTCACATTAGAGTTACTGGAGCCCATCCAAACGTCAAATAACATGATAGATGAGTAAGGATCGATTAGATACATCACAGGAACAACGCTAATACGTGTTGTTTCGTTTAAAACTGTTTCCAGCCCCTGCTGCGTCCAAAAATTTCGTATCTCATATCAGAGTTACTATAGTCCATCGAAACGTCAAATAACATGATAGATGAGTAAGGATCGATTAGATACATCACAGGAACAACGCTAATACGTGTTGTTTCGTTTAAAACTATTTCCAGCTCCTGCTGCGTCCAAAAACTTCGTATCTCACATCAGAGTTACTAGAGTCCATCGAAATGTCAAATAACATGATAGATGAGTAAGGATCGATTAGATACATCACAGGAACAACGCTAATGCGTGTTGTTTCATTTAAAACTATTTCCAGCTTCTGCTGCGTCCGAAAACGTCGTATCTCACATCAGAGCTACTGGAGTCCATCGAAACGCCAAATAACATGATAGATGAGTAAGGATCGATTAGATACATCACAGGAAAAACGCTAATACGTGTTGTTTCATTTAAAACTATTTCCAGCTTCAGTTGCGTCCGAGAACTTCGTATCTCACATCAAAGTTACTGGAGTCCATCGAAACGCCAAATAACATGATAGATGAGTAAGGATCGATTAGATACATCACAGGAACAACGCTAATGCGTGTTGTTTCGTTTAAAACTATTTCCAGCTTCTGCTGCGTCCGAAAACGTCGTATCTCACATCAGAGCTACTGGAGTCCATCGAAACGCCAAATAACATGATAGATGAGTAAGGATCGATTAGATACAGCACAGGAACAACGCTAAAACGTGTTGTTTCGTTTAAAACTATTTCCAGCTCCTGCTGCGTCCAAAAACTTTGTATCTCACAGCAGACTTACTGGAGTCCATCCAAACGTCAAATAACATGTTAGATAAGTAAGGATCGATTAGATACATCACAGGAAAAACGCTAATACGTGTTGTTTCATTTAAAGCTATTTCCAGCTTCAGTTGCGTCCGAGAACTTCGTATCTCACATCAAAGTTACTGGAGTCCATCGAAACGCCAAATAACATGATAGATGAGTAAGGATCGATTAGATACATCACAGGAAAAACGCTAATACGTGTTGTTTCATTTAAAACTATTTCCAGCTTCAGTTGCGTCCGAGAACTTCGTATCTCACATCAAAGTTACTGGAGTCCATCGAAACGCCAAATAACATGATAGATGAGTAAGGATCGATTAGATACATCACAGGAACAACGCTAATGCGTGTTGTTTCGTTTAAAACTATTTCCAGCTTCTGCTGCGTCCGAAAACGTCGTATCTCACATCAGAGTTACTGGAGTGCATCGAAACGTCAAATAACATGATAGATAAGTAAGGATCGATTAGATACAGCACAGGAACAACGCTAATACGTGTTGTTTCGTTTAAAACTATTTCCAGCTGCTGCTGCGTCCGAAAATTTCGTATCACACATTAGAGTTACTGGAGTCCATCGAAACGTCAAATAACATAGTAGCTAAGTAAGGATCGATTAGATACATCACAGGAACAACGCTAATACGTGTTGTTTCGTTCAAAACTATTTCCAGCTTCTGCTGCGTCCAAAAACTTTGTATCTCACATCAGAGTTACTGGAGTCCATCCAAACTTCAAATAACATGATAGATGAGTAAGGATCGATTAGATACATCACAGGAACAACGCTAATACGTGTTGTTTCGTTTAAAACTATTTCTAGCTCCTGCTGCGTCCAAAAACTTTGTATCTCACATCAGACTTACTGGAGTCCATCCAAACGTCAAATAACATGTTAGATAAGTAAGGATCGTTTAGATACATCACAGGAACAACTCTAATACGTGTTGTTTCGTTCAAAACTATTTCCAGCTTCTGCTGCGTCCGAGAACTTTGTATCTCACATTAGAGTTACTGGAGCCCATCCAAACGTCAAATAACATGATAGAAGAGTAAGGATCGATTAGATACATCACAGGAACAACGCTAATACGTGTTGTTTCGTTTAAAACTGTTTCCAGCCCCTGCTGCGTCCAAAAATTTCGTATCTCACATCAGAGTTACTATAGTCCATCGAAACGTCAAATAACATGATAGATGAGTAAGGATCGATTAGATACATCACAGGAACAACGCTAATACGTGTTGTTTCGTTCAAAACTATTTCCAGCTTCTGCTGCGTCTGAGAACTTTGTATCTCACATCAGAGTTACTGGAGTCCATTCAAACGTCAAATAACATGATAGATGAGTAAGGATCGATTAGATACATCACAGGAACAACGCTAATGCGTGTTGTTTCGTTTAAAACTATTTCCAGCTTCTGCTGCGTCCGAAAACGTCGTATATCACATCAGACTTACTGGAGTCCATCCAAACGTCAAATAACATGTTAGATAAGTAAGGATCGTTTAGATACATCACAGGAACAACACTAATGCGTGTTGTTTCTTTTAAAACTATTTCCAGCTTCTGCTGCGTCCGAAAATTTCGTATCTCACATCAGAGATACTAGAGTCCATCCAAACGTCAAATAACATGATAGATGAGTAAGGATCGATTAGATACATCACAGGAACAACGCTAATGCGTGTTGTTTCGTTTAAAACTATTTCCAGCTTCTGCTGCGTCCGAAAATTTCGTATCTCACATCAGAGATACTGGAGTCCATCCAAACGTCAAATAACATGATAGATGAGTAAGGATCGATTAGATACAGCACAGGAACAACGCTAATACGTGTTGTTTCGTTTAAAACTATTTCCAGTTCCTGCTGCGTCCAAAAACTTTGTATCTCACATCAGACTTACTGGAGTCCTTCCAAACGTCAAATAACATGTTAGATAAGTAAGGATCGTTTAGATACATCACAGGAACAACGCTAATACGTGTTGTTTCGTTCAAAACTATTTCCAGCTTCTGCTGCGTCCGAGAACTTTGTATCTCACATTAGAGTTACTGGAGCCCATCCAAACGTCAAATAACATGATAGATGAGTAAGGATCGATTAGATACATCACAGGAACAACGCTAATACGTGTTGTTTCGTTTAAAACTGTTTCCAGCCCCTGCTGCGTCCAAAAATTTCGTATCTCACATCAGAGTTACTATAGTCCATCGAAACGTCAAATAACATGATAGATGAGTAAGGATCGATTAGATACATCACAGGAACAACGCTAATACGTGTTGTTTCGTTCAAAACTATTTCCAGCTTCTGCTGCGTCCGAGAACTTTGTATCTCACATCAGAGTTACTGGAGCCCATCCAAACGTCAAATAACATGATAGATGAGTAAGGATCGATTAGATACATCACAGGAACAACGCTAATACGTGTTGTTTCGTTTAAAACTATTTCCAGCTTCTGCTGCGTCCGAAAACGTCGTATATCACATCAGACTTACTGGAGTCCATCCAAACGTCAAATAACATGTTAGATAAGTAAGGATCGTTTAGATACATCACAGGAACAACACTAATGCGTGTTGTTTCGTTTAAAACTATTTCCAGCTTCTGCTGCGTCCGAAAATTTCGTATCTCACATCAGAGATACTAGAGTCCATCCAAACGTCAAATAACATGATAGATGAGTAAGGATCGATTAGATACATCACAGGAACAACGCTAATGCGTGTTGTTTCGTTTAAAACTATTTCCAGCTTCTGCTGCGTCCGAAAATTTCGTATCTCACATCAGAGATACTGGAGTCCATCCAAACGTCAAATAACATGATAGATGAGTAAGGATCGATTAGATACATCACAGGAACAACGCTAATACGTGTTGTTTCGTTTAAAACTATTTCCAGCTCCTGCTGCGTCCAAAAACTTCGTATCTCACATCAGAGTTACTAGAGTCCATCGAAACGTCAAATAACATGATAGATGAGTAAGGATCGATTAGATACATCACAGGAACAACGCTAATGCGTGTTGTTTCGTTTAAAACTATTTCCAGCTTCTGCTGCGTCCGAAAATTTCGTATCTCACATCAGAGATACTAGAGTCCATCCAAACGTCAAATAACATGATAGATGAGTAAGGATCGATTAGATACATCACAGGAACAACGCTAATGCGTGTTGTTTCGTTTAAAACTATTTCCAGCTTCTGCTGCGTCCGAAAATTTCGTATCTCACATCAGAGATACTGGAGTCCATCCAAACGTCAAATAACATGATAGATGAGTAAGGATCGATTAGATACATCACAGGAACAACGCTAATACGTGTTGTTTCGTTTAAAACTATTTCCAGCTCCTGCTGCGTCCGAAAACGTCGTATATCACATCAGACTTACTGGAGTCCATCCAAACGTCAAATAACATGTTAGATAAGTAAGGATCGTTTAGATACATCACAGGAACAACACTAATGCGTGTTGTTTCGTTTAAAACTATTTCCAGCTTCTGCTGCGTCCGAAAATTTCGTATCTCACATCAGAGATACTAGAGTCCATCCAAACGTCAAATTACATGATAGATGAGTAAGGATCGATTAGATACATCACAGGAACAACGCTAATGCGTGTTGTTTCGTTTAAAACTATTTCCAGCTTCTGCTGCGTCCGAAAATTTCGTATCTCACATCAGAGATACTGGAGTCCATCCAAACGTCAAATAACATGATAGATGAGTAAGGATCGATTAGATACAGCAAAGGAACAACGCTAATACGTGTTGTTTCGTTTAAAACTATTTCCAGTTCCTGCTGCGTCCAAAAACTTTGTATCTCACATCAGACTTACTGGAGTCCTTCCAAACGTCAAATACCATGTTAGATAAGTAAGGATCGTTTAGATACATCACAGGAACAACGCTAATACGTGTTGTTTCGTTCAAAACTATTTCCAGCTTCTGCTGCGTCCGAGAACTTTGTATCTCACATTAGAGTTACTGGAGCCCATCCAAACGTCAAATAACATGATAGATGAGTAAGGATCGATTAGATACATCACAGGAACAACGCTAATACGTGTTGTTTCGTTTAAAACTGTTTCCAGCCCCTGCTGCGTCCAAAAATTTCGTATCTCATATCAGAGTTACTATAGTCCATCGAAACGTCAAATAACATGATAGATGAGTAAGGATCGATTAGATACATCACAGGAACAACGCTAATACGTGTTGTTTCGTTTAAAACTATTTCCAGCTCCTGCTGCGTCCAAAAACTTCGTATCTCACATCAGAGTTACTAGAGTCCATCGAAATGTCAAATAACATGATAGATGAGTAAGGATCGATTAGATACATCACAGGAACAACGCTAATGCGTGTTGTTTCATTTAAAACTATTTCCAGCTTCTGCTGCGTCCGAAAACGTCGTATCTCACATCAGAGCTACTGGAGTCCATCGAAACGCCAAATAACATGATAGATGAGTAAGGATCGATTAGATACATCACAGGAAAAACGCTAATACGTGTTGTTTCATTTAAAACTATTTCCAGCTTCAGTTGCGTCCGAGAACTTCGTATCTCACATCAAAGTTACTGGAGTCCATCGAAACGCCAAATAACATGATAGATGAGTAAGGATCGATTAGATACATCACAGGAACAACGCTAATGCGTGTTGTTTCGTTTAAAACTATTTCCAGCTTCTGCTGCGTCCGAAAACGTCGTATCTCACATCAGAGCTACTGGAGTCCATCGAAACGCCAAATAACATGATAGATGAGTAAGGATCGATTAGATACAGCACAGGAACAACGCTAAAACGTGTTGTTTCGTTTAAAACTATTTCCAGCTCCTGCTGCGTCCAAAAACTTTGTATCTCACAGCAGACTTACTGGAGTCCATCCAAACGTCAAATAACATGTTAGATAAGTAAGGATCGATTAGATACATCACAGGAAAAACGCTAATACGTGTTGTTTCATTTAAAGCTATTTCCAGCTTCAGTTGCGTCCGAGAACTTCGTATCTCACATCAAAGTTACTGGAGTCCATCGAAACGCCAAATAACATGATAGATGAGTAAGGATCGATTAGATACATCACAGGAAAAACGCTAATACGTGTTGTTTCATTTAAAACTATTTCCAGCTTCAGTTGCGTCCGAGAACTTCGTATCTCACATCAAAGTTACTGGAGTCCATCGAAACGCCAAATAACATGATAGATGAGTAAGGATCGATTAGATACATCACAGGAACAACGCTAATGCGTGTTGTTTCGTTTAAAACTATTTCCAGCTTCTGCTGCGTCCGAAAACGTCGTATCTCACATCAGAGTTACTGGAGTGCATCGAAACGTCAAATAACATGATAGATAAGTAAGGATCGATTAGATACAGCACAGGAACAACGCTAATACGTGTTGTTTCGTTTAAAAATATTTCCAGCTGCTGCTGCGTCCGAAAATTTCGTATCACACATTAGAGTTACTGGAGTCCATCGAAACGTCAAATAACATAGTAGCTAAGTAAGGATCGATTAGATACATCACAGGAACAACGCTAATACGTGTTGTTTCGTTCAAAACTATTTCCAGCTTCTGCTGCGTCCAAAAACTTTGTATCTCACATCAGAGTTACTGGAGTCCATCCAAACTTCAAATAACATGATAGATGAGTAAGGATCGATTAGATACATCACAGGAACAACGCTAATACGTGTTGTTTCGTTTAAAACTATTTCTAGCTCCTGCTGCGTCCAAAAACTTTGTATCTCACATCAGACTTACTGGAGTCCATCCAAACGTCAAATAACATGTTAGATAAGTAAGGATCGTTTAGATACATCACAGGAACAACTCTAATACGTGTTGTTTCGTTCAAAACTATTTCCAGCTTCTGCTGCGTCCGATAACTTTGTATCTCACATCAGAGTTACTGGAGTCCGTCCAAACGGCAAATAACATGATAGATGAGTAAGGATCGATTAGATACATTACAGGAACAACGCTAATACGTGTTGTTTCGTTCAAAACTATTTCCAGCTTCTGCTGCTTCCAAAAACATTGTCTCTCACATCAGAGTTACTGGAGTCCATCCAAACGTCAAATAACATGATAGATGAGTAAGGATCGATTAGATACATCACAGGAACAACGCTAATACGTGTTGTTTCGTTTAAAACTATTTCTAGCTCCTGCTGCGTCCGAAAATTTCGTATCTCACATCAGAGATACTAGGGTCCATCCAAACGTCAAATAACATGATAGATGAGTAAGGATCGATTAGATACATCACAGGAACAACGCTAATGCGTGTTGTTTCGTTTAAAACTATTTCCAGCTTCTGCTGCGTCCGAAAATTTCGTATCTCACATCAGAGATACTGGAGTCCATCCAAACGTCAAATAACATGATAGATGAGTAAGGATCGATTAGATACATCACAGGAACAACGCTAATACGTGTTGTTTCGTTTAAAACTATTTCCAGCTCCTGCTGCGCCCGAAAACTTCGTATCTCACATCAGAGTTACTAGAGTCCATCGAAACGTCAAATAACATGATAGATGAGTAAGGATCGATTAGATACATCACAGGAACAACGCTAATGCGTGTTGTTTCGTTTAAAACTATTTCCAGCTTCTGCTGCGTCCGAAAATTTCGTATCTCACATCAGAGATACTGGAGTCCATCCAAACGTCAAATAACATGATAGATGAGTAAGGATCGATTAGATACATCACAGGAACAACGCTAATACGTGTTGTTTCGTTTAAAACTATTTCCAGCTCCTGCTGCGTCCGAAAACGTCGTATATCACATCAGACTTACTGGAGTCCATCCAAACGTCAAATAACATGTTAGATAAGTAAGGATCGTTTAGATACATCACAGGAACAACACTAATGCGTGTTGTTTCGCTTAAAACTATTTCCAGCTTCTGCTGCGTCCGAAAATTTCGTATCTCACATCAGAGATACTAGAGTCCATCCAAACGTCAAATAACATGATAGATGAGTAAGGATCGATTAGATACATCACAGGAACAACGCTAATGCGTGTTGTTTCGTTTGAAACTATTTCCAGCTTCAGTTGCGTCCGAGAACTTCGTATCTCACATCAAAGTTACTGGAGTCCATCGAAACGCCAAATAACATGATAGATGAGTAAGGATCGATTAGATACATCACAGGAACAACGCTAATGCGTGTTGTTTCGTTTAAAACTATTTCCAGCTTCTGCTGCGTCCGAAAACGTCGTATCTCACATCAGAGCTACTGGAGTCCATCGAAACGCCAAATAACATGATAGATGAGTAAGGATCGATTAGATACAGCACAGGAACAACGCTAATACGTGTTGTTTCGTTTAAAACTATTTCCAGCTCCTGCTGCGTCCAAAAACTTTGTATCTCACAGCAGACTTACTGGAGTCCATCCAAACCTCAAATAACATGTTAGATAAGTAAGGATCGATTAGATACATCACAGGAAAAACGCTAATACGTGTTGTTTCATTTAAAACTATTTCCAGCTTCAGTTGCGTCCGAGAACTTCGTATCTCACATCAAAGTTACTGGAGTCCATCGAAACGCCAAATAACATGATAGATGAGTAAGGATCGATTAGATACATCACAGGAACAACGCTAATGCGTGTTGTTTCGTTTAAAACTATTTCCAGCTTCTGCTGCGTCCGAAAACGTCGTATCTCACATCAGAGCTACTGGAGTCCATCGAAACGCCAAATAACATGATAGATGAGTAAGGATCGATTAGATACAGCACAGGAACAACGCTAATACGTGTTGTTTCGTTTAAAACTATTTCCAGCTCCTGCTGCGTCCAAAAACTTTGTATCTCACAGCAGACTTACTGGAGTCCATCCAAACGTCAAATAACATGTTAGATAAGTAAAGATCGTTTAGATACATCACAGGAACAACGCTAATGCGTGTTGTTTCGTTTAAAACTATTTCCAGCTTCTGCTGGGTCCGAAAATTTCGTATCTCACATCAGAGATACTGGAGTCCATCCAAACGTCAAATAACATGATAGATGAGTAAGGATCGATTAGATACATCACAGGAACAACGCTAATACGTGTTGTTTCATTTAAAACTATTTCCAGCTTTAGCTGCGTCTGAGAACTTCGTATCTCACATCAAAGTTACTTGAGTCCATCGAAACGCCAAATAACATGATAGATGAGTAAGGATCGATTAGATACATCACAGGAACAACGCTAATACGTGTTGTTTCGTTTAAAACTATTTCCAGCTTCTGCTGCGTCCGAAAACGTCGTATCTCACATCAGAGTTACTGGAGTGCATCGAAACGTCAAATAACATGATAGATAAGTAAGGATCGATTAGATACATCACAGGAACAACGCTAATACGTGTTGTTTCGTTTAAAACTATTTCCAGCTGCTGGTGCGTCCGAAAATTTCGTATCACACATTAGAGTTACTGGAGTCCATCGAAACGTCAAATAACATAGTAGCTAAGTAAGGATCGATTAGATACATCACAGGAACAACGCTAATACGTGTTGTTTCGTTCAAAACTATTTCCAGCTTCTGCTGCGTCCAAAAACTTCGTATCTCACATCAGAGTTACTGGAGTCCATCCAAACTTCAAATAACATGATAGATGAGTAAGGATCGATTAGATACATCACAGGAACAACGCTAATACGTGTTGTTTCGTTTAAAACTATTTCTAGCTCCTGCTGCGTCCAAAAACTTTGTATCTCACATCAGACTTACTGGAGTCCATCCAAACGTCAAATAACATGTTAGATAAGTAAGGATCGTTTAGATACATCACAGGAACAACTCTAATACGTGTTGTTTCGTTCAAAACTATTTCCAGCTTCTGCTGCGTCCGATAACTTTGTATCTCACATCAGAGTTACTGGAGTCCGTCCAAACGGCAAATAACATGATAGATGAGTAAGGATCGATTAGATACATTACAGGAACAACGCTAATACGTGTTGTTTCGTTCAAAACTATTTCCAGCTTCTGCTGCTTCCAAAAACTTTGTCTCTCACATCAGAGTTACTGGAGTCCATCCAAACGTCAAATAACATGATAGATGAGTAAGGATCGATTAGATACATCACAGGAACAACGCTAATACGTGTTGTTTCGTTTAAAACTATTTCTAGCTCCTGCTGCGTCCGAAAATTTCGTATCTCACATCAGAGATACTAGAGTCCATCCAAACGTCAAATAACATGATAGATGAGTAAGGATCGAATAGATACATCACAGGAACAACGCTAATGCGTGTTGTTTCGTTTAAAACTATTTCCAGCTTCTGCTGCGTCCTAAAATTTCGTATCTCACATCAGAGATACTGGAGTCCATCCAAACGTCAAATAACATGATAGATGAGTAAGGATCGATTAGATACATCACAGGAACAACGCTAATACGTGTTGTTTCGTTTAAAACTATTTCCAGCTCCTGCTGCGTCCGAAAACTTCGTATCTCACATCAGAGTTACTAGAGTCCATCGAAACGTCAAATAACATGATAGATGAGTAAGGATCGATTAGATACATCACAGGAACAACGCTAATGCGTGTTGTTTCGTTTAAAACTATTTCCAGCTTCTGCTGCGTCCGAAAATTTCGTATCTCACATCAGAGATACTGGAGTCCATCCAAACGTCAAATAACATGATAGATGAGTAAGGATCGATTAGATACATCACAGGAACAACGCTAATCCGTGTTGTTTCGTTTAAAACTATTTCCAGCTCCTGCTGCGTCCGAAAACGTCGTATATCACATCAGACTTACTGGAGTCCATCCAAACGTCAAATAACATGTTAGATAAGTAAGGATCGTTTAGATACATCACAGGAACAACACTAATGCGTGTTGTTTCGTTTAAAACTATTTCCAGCTTCTGCTGCGTCCGAAAATTTCGTATCTCACATCAGAGATACTAGAGTCCATCCAAACGTCAAATAACATGATAGATGAGTAAGGATCGATTAGATACATCACAGGAACAACGCTAATGCGTGTTGTTTCGTTTAAAACTATTTCCAGCTTCTGCTGCGTCCGAAAATTTCGTATCTCACATCAGAGATACTGGAGTCCATCCAAACGTCAAATAACATGATAGATGAGTAAGGATCGATTAGATACAGCAAAGGAACAACGCTAATACGTGTTGTTTCGTTTAAAACTATTTCCAGTTCCTGCTGCGTCCAAAAACTTTGTATCTCACATCAGACTTACTGGAGTCTTCTAGCTCCTGCTGCGTCCGAAAATTTCGTATCTCACATCAGAGATACTAGAGTCCATCCAAACGTCAAATAACATGATAGATGAGTAAGGATCGAATAGATACATCACAGGAACAACGCTAATGCGTGTTGTTTCGTTTAAAACTATTTCCAGCTTCTGCTGCGTCCGAAAATTTCGTATCTCACATCAGAGATACTGGAGTCCATCCAAACGTCAAATAACATGATAGATGAGTAAGGATCGATTAGATACATCACAGGAACAACGCTAATACGTGTTGTTTCGTTTAAAACTATTTCCAGCTCCTGCTGCGTCCGAAAACTTCGTATCTCACATCAGAGTTACTAGAGTCCATCGAAACGTCAAATAACATGATAGATGAGTAAGGATCGATTAGATACATCACAGGAACAACGCTAATGCGTGTTGTTTCGTTTAAAACTATTTCCAGCTTCTGCTGCGTCCGAAAATTTCGTATCTCACATCAGAGATACTGGAGTCCATCCAAACGTCAAATAACATGATAGATGAGTAAGGATCGATTAGATACATCACAGGAACAACGCTAATACGTGTTGTTTCGTTTAAAACTATTTCCAGCTCCTGCTGCGTCCGAAAACGTCGTATATCACATCAGACATACTGGAGTCCATCCAAACGTCAAATAACATGTTAGATAAGTAAGGATCGTTTAGATACATCACAGGAACAACACTAATGCGTGTTGTTTCGTTTAAAACTATTTCCAGCTTCTGCTGCGTCCGAAAATTTCGTATCTCACATCAGAGATACTAGAGTCCATCCAAACGTCAAATAACATGATAGATGAGTAAGGATCGATTAGATACATCACAGGAACAACGCTAATGCGTGTTGTTTCGTTTAAAACTATTTCCAGCTTCTGCTGCGTCCGAAAATTTCGTATCTCACATCAGAGATACTGGAGTCCATCCAAACGTCAAATAACATGATAGATGAGTAAGGATCGATTAGATACAGCAAAGGAACAACGCTAATACGTGTTGTTTCGTTTAAAACTATTTCCAGTTCCTGCTGCGTCCAAAAACTTTGTATCTCACATCAGACTTACTGGAGTCCTTCCAAACGTCAAATAACATGTTAGATAAGTAAGGATCGTTTAGATACATCACAGGAACAACGCTAATACGTGTTGTTTCGTTCAAAACTATTTCCAGCTTCTGCTGCGTCCGAGAACTTTGTATCTCACATCAGAGTTACTGGAGTCCATTCAAACGTCAAATAACATGATAGATGAGTAAGGATCGATTAGATACATCACAGGAACAACGCTAATGCGTGTTGTTTCGTTTAAAACTATTTCCAGCTTCTGCTGCGTCCGAAAACGTCGTATATCACATCAGACTTACTGGAGTCCATCCAAACGTCAAATAACATGATAGATGAGTAAGGATCGATTAGATACATCACAGGAACAACGCTAATACGTGTTGTTTCGTTTAAAACTATTTCCAGCTCCTGCTGCGTCCAAAAACTTCGTATCTCACATCAGAGTTACTAGAGTCCATCGAAACGTCAAATAACATGATAGATGAGTAAGGTTCGATTAGATACATCACAGGAACAACGCTAATGCGTGTTGTTTCGTTTAAAACTATTTCCAGCTTCTGCTGCGTCCGAAAATTTCGTATCTCACATCAGAGATACTGGAGTCCATCCAAACGTCAAATAACATGATAGATGAGTAAGGATCGATTAGATACATCACAGGAACAACGCTAATGCGTGTTGTTTCGTTTAAAACTATTTCCAGCTTCTGCTGCGTCCGAAAACGTCGTATCTCACATCAGAGCTACTGGAGTCCATCGAAACGCCAAATAACATGATAGATGAGTAAGGATCGATTAGATACAGCACAGGAACAACGCTAATACGTGTTGTTTCGTTTAAAACTATTTCCAGCTCCTGCTGCGTCCAAAAACTTCGTATCTCACATCAGAGTTACTAGAGTCCATCGAAACGTCAAATAACATGATAGATGAGTAAGGATCGATTAGATACATCACAGGAACAACGCTAATGCGTGTTGTTTCATTTAAAACTATTTCCAGCTTCTGCTGCGTCCGAAAACGTCGTATCTCACATCAGAGCTACTGGAGTCCATCGAAACGCCAAATAACATGATAGATGAGTAAGGATCGATTAGATACATCACAGGAAAAACGCTAATACGTGTTGTTTCATTTAAAACTATTTCCAGCTTCAGTTGCGTCCGAGAACTTCGTATCTCACATCAAAGTTACTGGAGTCCATCGAAACGCCAAATAACATGATAGATGAGTAAGGATCGATTAGATACATCACAGGAACAACGCTAATACGTGTTGTTTCGTTTAAAACTATTTCCAGCTTCTGCTGCGTCCGAAAACGTCGTATCTCACATCAGAGTTACTGGAGTGCATCGAAACGTCAAATAACATGATAGATAAGTAAGGATCGATTAGATACAGCACAGGAACAACGCTAATACGTGTTGTTTCGTTTAAAACTATTTCCAGCTGCTGCTGCGTCCGAAAATTTCGTATCACACATTAGAGTTACTGGAGTCCATCGAAACGTCAAATAACATAGTAGCTAAGTAAGGATCGATTAGATACATCACAGGAACAACGCTAATACGTGTTGTTTCGTTCAAAACTATTTCCAGCTTCTGCTGCGTCCAAAAACTTTGTATCTCACATCAGATTTACTGGAGTCCATCCAAACTTCAAATAACATGATAGATGAGTAAGGATCGATTAGATACATCACAGGAACAACGCTAATACGTGTTGTTTCGTTTAAAACTATTTCTAGCTCCTGCTGCGTCCAAAAACTTTGTATCTCACATCAGACTTACTGGAGTCCATCCAAACGTCAAATAACATGTTAGATAAGTAAGGATCGTTTAGATACATCACAGGAACAACTCTAATACGTGTTGTTTCGTTCAAAACTATTTCCAGCTTCTGCAGCGTCCGAAAACGTCGTATCTCACATCAGAGTTACTGGAGTCCGTCCAAACGGCAAATAACATGATAGATGAGTAAGGATCGATTAGATACATTACAGGAACAACGCTAATACGTGTTGTTTCGTTCAAAACTATTTCCAGCTTCTGCTGCTTCCAAAAACTTTGTCTCTCACATCAGAGTTACTGGAGTCCATCCAAACGTCAAATAACATGATAGATGAGTAAGGATCGATTAGATACATCACAGGAACAACGCTAATACGTGTTGTTTCGTTTAAAACTATTTCTAGCTCCTGCTGCGTCCAAAAACTTTGTATCTCACATCAGACTTACTGGAGTCCATCCAAACGTCAAATAACATGTTAGATAAGTAAGGATCGTTTAGATACATCACAGGAACAACTCTAATACGTGTTGTTTCGTTCAAAACTATTTCCAGCTTCTGCTGCGTCAGATAACTTTGTATCTCACATCAGAGTTACTGGAGTCCGTCCAAACGGCAAATAACATGATAGATGAGTAAGGATCGATTAGATACATTACAGGAACAACGCTAATATGTGTTGTTTCGTTTAAAACTATTTCCAGCTGCAGTTGCGTCCGAAAACGTCGTATCTCACATCAGAGTTACTGGAGTCCATCGAAACGCCAAATAACATGATAGATGAGTAAGGATCGATTAGATACATCACAGGAACAACGCTAATGCGTGTTGTTTCGTTTAAAACTATTTTAAGCTTCTGCTGCGTCCGAGAACTTCGTATCTCACGTCAGGGTTACTGGAGTCCATCCAAACGTCAAATAACATGATAGATAAGTAAGGATCGATTAGATACATCACAGGAACAACGCTAATGCGTGTTGTTTCGTTTAAAACTATTTCCAGCTTCTGCTGCGTCCGAAAATTTCGTTTCTCACATTAGAGTTACTGGAGTCCATCGAAACGTCAAATAACATGATAGATGAGTAAGGATCGATTAGATACATCACAGGAACAACGCTAATGTGTGTTGTTTCGTTTAAAACTATTTCCAGCTTCAGCTGCGTCCGAGAACTTCGTATCTCACTTCAGAGTTACTGGAGCCCATCCAAACGTCAAATAACATGATAGATGAGTAAGGATCGATTAGATACATCACAGGAACAATGCTAATACGTGTTGTTTAGTTTAAAACTATTTCCAGCTTCTGCTGCGTCCGAAAACGTCGTATCTCACATCAAAATTACTGGAGTCCATCGAAACGTCAAATAACATAGTAGCTAAGTAAGGATCGATTAGATACATCACAGGAACAAGATGAATACGTGTTGTTTCGTTCAAAACTATTTCCAGCTTCTGCTGCGTCCGAGAACTTTGTATCTCACATCAGAGTTACTGAAGTCCATTCAAACGTCAAATAACATGATAGATGAGTAAGGATCGATTAGATACATCACAGGAACAACGCTAATACGTGTTGTTTCGTTTAAAACTATTTCCAGCTCCTGCTGCGTCCCAAAACTTTGTATCTCACAGCAGACTTACTGGAGTCCATCCAAACGTCAAATAACATGTTAGATAAGTAAGGATCGTTTAGATACATCACAGGAACAACGCTTATGCGTGTTGTTTCGTTTAAAACTATTTCCAGCTTCTGCTGCGTCCGAAAATTTCGTATCTCACATCAGAGATACTGGAGTCCATCCAAACGTCAAATAACATGATAGATGAGTAAGGATCGATTGGATACATCACAGGAACAACGCTAATACGTGTTGTTTCGTTTAAAACTATTTCCAGCTCCTGCTGCGTCCAAAAATTTCGTATCTCACATCAGAGTTACTGGAGTCCATCCAAACGTCAAATGACATGATAGATGAGTAAGGATCGATTAGATACATCACAGGAACAACGCTAATGCGTGTTGTTTCATTTAAAACTATTTCCAGCTTCTGCTCCGTCCGATAATTTCGTATCTCACATCAGAGTTACTGGAGTCCATCCAAACGTCAAATAACATGATAGATGAGTAAGGATCGATTAGATACATCACAGGAACAACGCTAATGCGTGTTGTTTCGTTTAAAACTATTTCCAGCTTCTGCTGCGTCCGAGAACTTCGTATCTCACGTCAGGGTTACTGGAGTCCATCCAAACGTCAAATAACATGATAGATAAGTAAGGATCGATTAGATACATCACAGGAACAACGCTAATGCGTGTTGTTTCGTTTAAAACTATTTCCAGCTTCTGCTGCGTCCGAAAATTTCGTTTCTCACATTAGAGTTACTGGAGTCCATCGAAACGTCAAATAACATGATAGATGAGTAAGGATCGATTAGATACATCACAGGAAGAACGCTAATGCGTGTTGTTTCGTTTAAAACTATTTCCAGCTTCAGCTGCGTCCGAGAACTTCGTATCTCACTTCAGAGTTACTGGAGCCCATCCAAACGTCAAATAACATGATAGATGAGTAAGGATCGATTAGATACATCACAGGAACAACGCTAATACGTGTTGTTTAGTTTAAAACTATTTCCAGCTTCTGCTGCGTCCGAAAACGTCGTATCTCACATCAAAATTACTGGAGTCCATCGAAACGTCAAATAACATAGTAGCTAAGTAAGGATCGATTAGATACATCACAGGAACAACGCTAATACGTGTTGCTTCGTTTAAAACTATTTCCAGCTCCTGCTGCGCCCAAAAACTTTGTATCTCACATCAGAGTTACTGGAGTCCATCCAAACGTCAAATAACATGTTAGATAAGTAAGGATCGTTTAGATACATCACAGGAACAACGCTAATGCGTGTTGTTTCGTTCAAAACTATTTCCAGCTTCTGCTGCGTCCGAGAACTTTGTAACTCACATCAGAGTTACTGGAGTCCATCCAAACGTCAAATAACATGATAGATGAGTAAGGATCGATTAGATACATCACAGGAACAACGCAAATACGTGTTGTTTCGTTTAAAACTATTTCCAGCTGCTGCTGCGTCAGAAAATTTCGTATCTCACATTAGAGTTACTGGAGTCCATCGAAACGTCAAATAACATAGTAGCTAAGTAAGGATCGATTAGATACATCACAGGAACAACGCTAATACGTGTTGTTTCGTTCAAAACTATTTCCAGCTTCTGCTGCGTCCAAAAACTTTGTATCTCACATCAGAGTTACTGGAGTCCATCCAAACGTAAAATAACATGATAGATGAGTAAGGATCGATTAGATACATCACAGGAACATCGCTAATGCGTGTTGTTTCGTTTAAAACTATTTCCAGCTTCTGCTGCGTCCGAAAACATCGTATCTCACATCAAAGTTACTGGAGTCCATCGAAACGCCAAATAACATGATAGATGAGTAAGGATCGATTAGATACGTCACAGGAACAACGCTAATGCGTGTTGTTTCGTTTAAAACTATTTAAAGCTTCAGCTGCGTCCGAGAACTTCGTATCTCACTTCAGAGTTACTGGAGCCCATCCAAACGTCAAATAACATGATAGATGAGTAAGGATCGATTACATACATCACAGGAACAACGCTAATGAGTGTTGTTTCATTTAAAACTATTTCCAGCTTGTGCTGCGTCCGAAAATTTCGTATCTCACATCAGAGTTACTGGAGTCCATCGAAACGTCAAATAACATAGTAGATAAGTAAGGATCGATTAGATACATCACAGGAACAACGCTAATACGTGTTATTTCGTTCAAAACTATTTCCAGCTTCTGCTGCGTCCGAGAACTTTGTATCTCACATCAGAGTTACTGGAGTCCGTTCAAACGTCAAATAACATGATAGATGAGTAAGGATCGATTAGATACATCACAGGAACAACGCTAATACGTGTTGTTTCGTTGAAAACTATTTCCAGTTTCTGCTGCGTCCGAAATCTTTGTATCTCACATCAGAGTTACTGGAGTCCATCCAAACGTCAAATAACATGATAGATGAGTAAGGATCGATTAGATACATCACAGGAACAACGCTAATACGTGTTATTTCGTTTAAAACTATTTCCAGCTTCTGCTGCGTCCGAAAACGTCTTACCTCACATCAGACTTACTGGAGTCCATCCAAACGTCAAATAACATGTTAGATAAGTAAGGATCGTTTAGATACATCACAGGAACAACGCTAATGCGTGTTGTTTCTTTTAAAACTATTTCCAGCTTCAGCTGCGTCCGAGAACTTCGTATCTCCCTTCAGAGTTACTGGAGCCCATCCAAACGTCAAATAACATGATAGATGAGTAAGGATCGATTACATACATCACAGGAACAACGCTAATGCGTGTTGTTTCATTTAAAACTATTTCCAGCTTGTGCTGCGTCCGAAAATTTCGTATCTCACATCAGAGTTACTGGAGTCCATCCAAACGTCAAATAACATGATAGAAATTAAGGATCGATTAGATACATCACAGGAACAACGCTAATACGTGTTGTTTCGTTTAAAACTATTTCCAGCTTCTGCTGCGTCCGAAAACGTCTTACCTCACATCAGACTTACTGGAGTCCATCCAAACGTCAAATAACATATTAGATAAGTAAGGATCTTTTAGATACATCACAGGAACAACGCTAATGCGTGTTGTTTCGTTTAAAACTATTTCCAGCTTCTGCTGCGTCCGAAAATTTAGTATCTCACATCAGAGATACTGGAGTCCATCCAAACGTCAAATAACATGACAGATGAGTAAGGATCGATTAGATACATCACAGGAACAACGCTAATACGTGTTGTTTCGTTTAAAACTATTTCCAGCTTCTGCTGCGTCCGAAAACGTCTTACCTCACATCAGACTTACTGGAGTCCATCCAAACGTCAAATAACATGTTAGATAAGTAAGGATCGTTTAGTTACATCACAGGAACAACGCTAATGCGTGTTGTTTCGTTTAAAACTATTTCCAGCTTCTGCTGCGTCCGAAAATTTAGTATCTCACATCAGAGATACTGGAGTCCATCCAAACGTCAAATAACATGATAGATGAGTAAGGATCGATTAGATACATCACAGGAACAACGCTAATACGTGTTGTTTCGTTGAAAACTATTTCCGGCTTCTGCTGCGTCCGAAATCTTTGTATCTCACATCAGAGTTACTGGAGTCCATCCAAACGTCAAATAACATGATAGATGAGTAAGGATCGATTAGATACATCACAGGAACAACGCTAATGCGTGTTCTTTCGTTTAAAACTATTTCCAGCTTCTGCTGCGTCCGAAAATTTCGTATCTCACATCAAAGTTACTGGAGTCCATCGAAACGCCAAATAACATGATAGATGAGTAAGGATCGATTAGATACATCACAGGAGCAACGCTAATGCGTGTTGTTTCGTTTAAAACTATTTCCAGCTTCAGCTGCGTCCGAGAACTTCTTATCTCACTTCAGAGTTACTGGAGCCCATCCAAACGCCAAATAACATGATAGATGAGTAAGGATCGATTAGATACATCACAGGAACAACGCTAATACGTGTTGTTTCGTTCAAAACTATTTCCAGCTTCTGCTGCGTCCGAGAACTTTGTATCTCACATCAGAGTTACTGGAGTCCCTTCAAACATCAAATAACATGATAGATGAGTAAGGATCGATTAGATACATCACAGGAACAACGCTAATGCGTGTTGTTTCATTTAAAACTATTTCCAGTTTCTGCTGCGTCCGAAAATTTCGTATCTCACATCAGAGTTACTGGAGTCCATCGAAACGCCAAATAACATGATAGATGAGTAAGGATCGATTAGATACATCACAGGAACAACGCTAATGCGTGTTGTTTCGTTTAAAACTATTTCCAGCTTCTGCTGCGTCCGAAAATTTCGTATCTCACATCAAAGTTACTGGAGTCCATCGAAACGCCAAATAACATGATAGATGAGTAAGGATCGATTAGATACATCACAGGAACAACGCTAATGCGTGTTGTTTCGTTTAAAACTATTTCCAGCTTCAGCTGCGTCCGAGAAATTCGTATCTCACTTCAGAGTTACTGGAGCCCATCCAAACGTCAAATAACATGATAGATGAGTAAGGATCGATTACATACATCACAGGAACAACGCTAATGAGTGTTGTTTCATTTAAAACTATTTCCAGCTTGTGCTGCGTCCGAAAATTTCGTATCTCACATCAGAGTTACTGGAGTCCATCGAAACGTCAAATAACATAGTAGATAAGTAAGGATCGATTAGATACATCACAGGAACAACGCTAATACGTGTTATTTCGTTCAAAACTATTTCCAGCTTCTGCTGCGTCCGAGAACTTTGTATCTCACATCAGAGTTACTGGAGTCCGTTCAAACGTCAAATAACATGATAGATGAGTAAGGATCGATTAGATACATCACAGGAACAACGCTAATACGTGTTGTTTCGTTGAAAACTATTTCCAGTTTCTGCTGCGTCCGAAATCTTTGTATCTCACATCAGAGTTACTGGAGTCCATCCAAACGTCAAATAACATGATAGATGAGTATGGATCGATTAGATACATCACAGGAACAACGCTAATACGTGTTATTTCGTTTAAAACTATTTCCAGCTTCTGCTGCGTCCGAAAACGTCTTACCTCACATCAGACTTACTGGAGTCCATCCAAACGTCAAATAACATGTTAGATAAGTAAGGATCGTTTAGATACATCACAGGAACAACGCTAATGCGTGTTGTTTCGTTTAAAACTATTTCCAGCTGCTGCTGCGTCAGAAAATTTCGTATCTCACATTAGAGTTACTGGAGTCCATCGAAACGTCAAATAACATAGTAGCTAAGTAAGGATCGATTAGATACATCACAGGAACAACGCTAATACGTGTTGTTTCGTTCAAAACTATTTCCAGCTTCTGCTGCGTCCAAAAACTTTGTATCTCACATCAGAGTTACTGGAGTCCATCCAAACGTAAAATAACATGATAGATGAGTAAGGATCGATTAGATACATCACAGGAACATCGCTAATGCGTGTTGTTTCTTTTAAAACTATTTCCAGCTTCTGCTGCGTCCGAAAACATCGTATCTCACATCAGAGTTACTTGAGTCCATCGAAACATCAAATAACATGTTAGATAAGTAAGGATCGATTAGATACAGCAAAGGAACAACGCTAATACGTGTTGTTTCGTTTAAAACTATTTCCAGTTCCTGCTGCGTCCAAAAACTTTGTATCTCACATCAGACTTACTGGAGTCCCTCCAAACGTCAAATAACATGTTAGATAAGTAAGGATCGTTTAGATACATCACAGGAACAACGCTAATACGTGTTGTTTCGTTCAAAACTATTTCCAGCTTCTGCTGCGTCCGAGAACTTTGTATCTCACATCAGAGTTACTGGAGCCCATCCAAACGTCAAATAACATGATAGATGAGTAAGGATCGATTAGATACATCACAGGAACAACGCTAATACGTGTTGTTTCGTTTAAAACTATTTCCAGCACCTGCTGCGTCCAAAAATTTCGTATCTCACATCAGAGTTACTATAGTCCATCGAAACGTCAAATAACATGATAGATGAGTAAGGATCGATTAGATACATCACAGGAACAACGCTAATACGTGTTGTTTCGTTCAAAACTATTTCCAGCTTCTGCTGCGTCCAAAAACTTTGTATCTCTCATCAGAGTTACTGGAGTCCGTCCAAACGTCAAATAACATGATAGATGAGTAAGGATCGATTAGTTACATCACAGGAACAACGCTAATATGTGTTGTTTCGTTTAAAACTATTTCCAGCTTCTGCTGCGTCCAAAAACTTTGTATCTCACATCAGAGTTACTGGAGTCCATCCAAACGTAAAATAACATGATAGATGAGTAAGGATCGATTAGATACATCACAGGAACATCGCTAATGCGTGCTGTTTCGTTTAAAACTATTTCCAGCTTCTGCTGCGTCCGAAAACATCGTATCTCAAATCAGAGTTACTTGAGTCCATCGAAACGTCAAATAACATGTTAGATAAGTAAGGATCGATTAGATACAGCAAAGGAACAACGCTAATACGTGTTGTTTCGTTTAAAACTATTTCCAGTTCCTGCTGCGTCCAAAAACTTTGTATCTCACATCAGACTTACTGGAGTCCTTCCAAACGTCAAATAACATGTTAGATAAGTAAGGATCGTTTAGATACATCACAGGAACAACGCTAATACGTGTTGTTTCGTTCAAAACTATTTCCAGCTTCTGCTGCGTCCGAGAACTTTGTATCTCACATTAGAGTTACTGGAGCCCATCCAAACGTCAAATAACATGATAGATGAGTAAGGATCGATTAGATACATCACAGGAACAACGCTAATACGTGTTGTTTCGTTTAAAACTGTTTCCAGCCCCTGCTGCGTCCAAAAATTTCGTATCTCACATCAGAGTTACTATAGTCCATCGAAACGTCAAATAACATGATAGATGAGTAAGGATCGATTAGATACATCACAGGAACAACGCTAATACGTGTTGTTTCGTTCAAAACTATTTCCAGCTTCTGCTGCGTCCGAGAACTTTGTATCTCACATCAGAGTTACTGGAGTCCATTCAAACGTCAAATAACATGATAGATGAGTAAGGATCGATTAAATACATCACAGGAACAACGCTAATGCGTGTTGTTTCGTTTGAAACTATTTCCAGCTTCTGCTGCGTCCGAAAACGTCGTATATCACATCAGACTTACTGGAGTCCATCCAAACGTCAAATAACATGTTAGATAAGTAAGGATCGTTTAGATACATCACAGGAACAACACTAATGCGTGTTGTTTCGTTTAAAACTATTTCCAGCTTCTGCTGCGTCCGAAAATTTCGTATCTCACATCAGAGATACTAGAGTCCATCCAAACGTCAAATAACATGATAGATGAGTAAGGATCGATTAGATACATCACAGGAACAACGCT
>JAYKNF010000165.1:0-10000 GCA_036172665.1 Prosopocoilus inquinatus
CAGCACATAAAACAGTACTCCGCAGCACATAAATTCGTCGTCCGCAGCACATGAAATAGTCCTCCGCAGCACATAAACTAATCCTCCGCAGCACATAAAACAGTCCTCCGCAGCACATAAATTAATCCTCCGCAGCACATAAATTCGCCGTCCGCAGCACATAAATCAATCCTCCGCGGCACATAAACATTGCTCCGCAGCACATGAAACAGTCCTCCGCAGCACATAAATTCGCCGTCCGCAGCACATAGACCATTGCTCCGCAGCACATGAATTCGTCCTCCGCATCACACAAATTAGTCCTCCGCAGCACATAAACATTGCTCCGCAGCACATGAAACAGTCCTCCGCAGCACATAAAACAGTCCTCCGCAGCACATAAATTAATACTCCGCAGCACATAAATTCGCCGTCCGCAGCACATAAATTCGCCCTGGTTACAAATAGCGAGCCGCCGTTCGGGCATCGGTACCCGTCGTCGTCTCGCCCCTCGCTCCGCAGCACATAAATTAATACTCCGCAGCACATAAAACAGTCCTCCGCAGCACATAAATTAGCCGTCCGCATCACACGAAATTCGCCCTCGTCTGAAATAGCGAGCTGACGTTCGGGCATCAGTACCCGCCGTCGTCTCGCCCCTCGCTCGCGGCCGGTCTTCGTTCTGGCGTTGGGCCGTTCGGGCATCGGTACCCGCAGTGCATATGATTTGCGTCGAGTGGATCAGCCAGCTCTTCCGCAGCAGCACACGACCTGGGACTCCGACATGCGCTTGCGTATTGTATGTGGTTCGGCGCTCCCGATGTACCCGACCGCGGCCGGCATCGGCGTTATCCCTGGGTGGATCCGTTCAGGCATCGGTACCCAATGTTTTCCCAACTATATGGGTAAGCGTACGTCCCGGGGACGAACAAGTGCTCCGCATCACACGTAAATTAATCTTCAGTGTGTTAAAGAAAGCCACCGTTCGGGCATCAGTACCCGTCGCCGTTTCGCCCCTCGCTCGCGGCCGGTCTTCGTTCTGGCGTTGGGCCGTTCGGGCATCGGTACCCGCAGTGCATATGATTTGCGTCGAGTGGATCAGCCAGCTCTTCCGCAGCAGCACACTTCCTGGGACTCCGACATGCGCTTGCGTATTGTATGTGGTTCGGCGCTCCCGATGTACCCGACCGCGGCCGGCATAGGCGTTATCCCTGGGTGGATCCGTTCAGGCATCGGTACCCAATGTTTTCCCAACTATATGGGTAAGCATACGTCTCGGGAACGAACAAGTGCTCCGCATCACACGTAAATTAATCCTCAGTGTGGTACAGAAAGCCCCAGCGTTCGGGCATCAGTACCCGTCGTCGCTTCGCCTGTCGCTCGCCGTCGTCGTCGGTCGCAGTTATCTTCGCTTCGCTGCACGCGTGATGACATTCCGCGCCTCAGAAATTACCCAGTTCGCGGGACGGTCGTAGTTCTGGCATTAGGCCGTTCTGGCATCGGTACCAGCGGTGCGAATTTAGTGCGTCGAGCCATCACGTGGTCCGCAGCACACGACCTCGGGCTCGGACATGCGCTGGCGCATTGTAAGTGGCGGGCGCAGCGAGCGTGCCCGCTCGCCGTCCGCATATGCGTTGTCGTTGGTTGGACCCGTTCAGGCGTCGGTACTCTATGTTTTCCCTACTATATGGGGAGGCGTCCGCCTCGGATTCGACCGGCGCGCGAGTCACTCTCGTCTTCGTTGCGTACGTTCGCCGAGTAGGGTCGCCTGCCCCGGGCTTATTGTGGGCGCACTGGAAGCGATCGCAGTTCACTTTTGAAGGTGTTCGTCGAAAATTGAGATCGTTAGAGTGTCGATTTTGTTACTGACAAATATATGCCCCATTATCCTTTTGGCTGTATCGAAACATGTCCGAGGAAGTTGTCCTCTTGCGCGGACAAGATCGGCACTTGAATTCGTGCCACAGCGTAGGTCCTAGACCGTCTCTGTATAAACTATCACGGCAAGTTCCGCGGGACACTAGGGCGCATAGCGCTTCGGTTCTCAAATGCGGACGAACAAATTACCGTCACCGGCGGTCGTCGAGAGTCGGACGTGCATCGCGTCCTTGCGCGCGTTTAGTGCGCCTTCCCGCGACAGCTTAGGTGACGGAGAACTTTGCATATGCTACAACTCACCTCGTTCCGAGAGCGAGAATAGGACTGCGTCCCGGACGAGCCGGTGTCTGACGTGTTTTCGTAAGTCCCGGTTCTGACGTGACGCGGTCCGCGTGCGGCGCGTAACTTCTCGAAGGCATTCAGGTCGACTCTCGATCTAACGAAGGATGCGAGAGAATGTTCGAGGCTGTTATAACGGAAATCGTAAACTTCTTGTTTCGAATTCCCTGACGAATTGTGCACGTTGATCGGTGCCACAGCGTCGGTCCTATACCGTCTCTGTATAAACTATCACGGCATGTTCCGCGGGTCACTCTGGCGCATCGCGCTTCGGTTCCCATATGCGGACGAACGGGCATCCTAATCGGTGCCACAGCGTCGGTCCTAGACCGTCTCTGTATAAACTATCACGGCATGTTCCGCGGGTCACTCTGGCGCATCGCGCTTCGGTTCCCATATGCGGACGAACGGGCACCCTAATCGGTGCCACAGCGTCGGTCCTGCACCGTCTCTGTATAAACTATCACGGCAAGTTCCGCGGGACACTCGGGCGCATCGCGCTTCGGTTCTCAAATGCGGACGAACAAATTACCGTCACCGGCGGTCGTCGAGAGTCGGACGTGAATCGCGTCGTTGCGCGCGATTCGTGCGCCTTCCCGCGGCAGCTTAGGTGACGGAGAACTTTACATATGCTACAACTCACCTCGTTCCGAGCGAGAATAGGACTGCGTCCCGGACGAGCCGGTGTCTGACGTGTTTTCGTAAGTCCCGGCTCTGACGTGACGCGGTCCGCGTGCGGCGCGTAACTTCTCGAAGGCATTCAGGTCGACTTTCGATCTAACGAAGGATGCGAGAGAATGTTCGAGGCTGTTATAACGGAAATCGTAAACTTCTGGTTTCGAATTCCCCGACGAATTGTGCACGTTGATCGGTGCCACAGCGTCGGTCCTATACCGTCTCTGTATAAACTATCACGGCATGTTCCGCGGGTCACTCTGGCGCATCGCGCTTCGGTTCCCATATGCGGACGAACGGGCATCCTAATCGGTGCCACAGCGTCGGTCCTAGACCGTCTCTGTATAAACTATCACGGCATGTTCCGCGGGTCACTCTGGCGCATCGCGCTTCGGTTCCCATATGCGGACGAACGGGCATCCTAATCGGTGCCACAGCGTCGGTCCTAGACCGTCTCTGTATAAACTATCACGGCATGTTCCGCGGGTCACTCTGGCGCATCGCGCTGCGGTTCCCATATGCGGACGAACGGGCACCCTAATCGGTGCCACAGCGTCGGTCCTGCACCGTCTCTGTATAAACTATCACGGCAAGTTCCGCGGGACACTCGGGCGCATCGCGCTTCGGTTCTCAAATGCGGACGAACAAATTACCGTCACCGGCGGTCGTCGAGAGTCGGACGTGAATCGCGTCGTTGCGCGCGATTCGTGCGCCTTCCCGCGGCAGCTTAGGTGACGGAGAACTTTACATATGCTACAACTCACCTCGTTCCGAGCGAGAATAGGACTGCGTCCCGGGCGAGCCGGTGTCTGACGTGTTTTCGTAAGGCCCGGTTCTGACGTGACGCGGTCCGCGTGCGGCGCGTAACTTCTCGAAGGCATTCAGGTCGACTTTCGATCTAACGAAGGATGCGAGAGAATGTTCGAGGCTGTTATAACGGAAATCGTAAACCTCTGGTTTCGAAGTCCTCTGTATCGGCGGCGGGCCGCCGCCGAGCGAAGCCGGTTGAGCGCTCGCAGAGTTCGGTCGAAGCGTGGATCAGGGAGGAGGTGCGGCGTCCGTCCGTTTTCTCCTCCGCGTCCCCCTCCGTCTCTGGTGCGTGTACGGCATCCCGGGCGTACGCCGCCGTTCAGGCGTGTTCACGGAGCGTCGTCGCCGTCCGCCCTTGCGGCGTTCGGCGCGAGCTTCTCGCGTGCTTTAGGGCTAAGAGGTGAGACGCGTCAGCGTCCCTCTCGCCCGTTGGAGAGCTAGCGCAGGGGTATCGTTTCGTTGGTCGAAGCGTTACTTGAAGCACAGCTCCCTGGTTGATCCTGCCAGTAGTCATATGCTTGTCTCAAAGATTAAGCCATGCATGTCTCAGTACGAGCCGAATTAAGGTGAAACCGCGAAAGGCTCATTAAATCAGTTATGGTTCCTTAGATCGTACCCACACTTACTTGGATAACTGTGGTAATTCTAGAGCTAATACATGCAAACAGAGCTCCGACCGGAGACGGAAGGAGCGCTTTTATTAGATCAAAACCAATCGGTGTCGGGTTCGCGCCCGTCATCGTACTTTCTGGTGACACTGAATAACTTACTGCTGATCGCACGGTCTTGCACCGGCGACGCATCTTTCAAATGTCTGCCTTATCAACTGTCGATGGTAGGTTCTGCGCCTACCATGGTTGTAACGGGTAACGGGGAATCAGGGTTCGATTCCGGAGAGGGAGCCTGAGAAACGGCTACCACATCCAAGGAAGGCAGCAGGCGCGCAAATTACCCACTCCCGGCACGGGGAGGTAGTGACGAAAAATAACGATACGGGACTCATCCGAGGCCCCGTAATCGGAATGAGTACACTCTAAATCCTTTAACGAGGATCAATTGGAGGGCAAGTCTGGTGCCAGCAGCCGCGGTAATTCCAGCTCCAATAGCGTATATTAAAGTTGTTGCGGTTAAAAAGCTCGTAGTCGAATTTGTGTCCCGCGCCGCCGGTTCATCGCTCGCGGTGCTTAACTGGCGTGTCCGCGGGACGTCCTGCCGGTGGGCCCAGTCCCTCGCGGGGCGGCCCAACTTCAGATCCCACCGCGGTGCTCTTCACTGAGTGTCGAGGTGGGCCGGCACGTTTACTTTGAACAAATTAGAGTGCTTAAAGCAGGCTAAAATTTCGCCTGAATATTGTGTGCATGGAATAATGGAATAGGACCTCGGTTCTATTTTGTTGGTTTTCGGAACCCCGAGGTAATGATTAATAGGAACGGATGGGGGCATTCGTATTGCGACGTTAGAGGTGAAATTCTTGGATCGTCGCAAGACGGACAGAAGCGAAAGCATTTGCCAAAAACGCTTTCATTGATCAAGAACGAAAGTTAGAGGTTCGAAGGCGATCAGATACCGCCCTAGTTCTAACCATAAACGATGCCAGCTAGCGATCCGCCGACGTTCCTCCGATGACTCGGCGGGCAGCTTCCGGGAAACCAAAGCTTTTGGGTTCCGGGGGAAGTATGGTTGCAAAGCTGAAACTTAAAGGAATTGACGGAAGGGCACCACCAGGAGTGGAGCCTGCGGCTTAATTTGACTCAACACGGGAAACCTCACCAGGCCCGGACACCGGAAGGATTGACAGATTGAGAGCTCTTTCTTGATTCGGTGGGTGGTGGTGCATGGCCGTTCTTAGTTGGTGGAGCGATTTGTCTGGTTAATTCCGATAACGAACGAGACTCTAGCCTGTTAACTAGGCGCATTTCCGACATCTCAAATGCCCGCCGGTCCGGCGTTCGCGCCGCGATCGCGCGCGGTTTTTACTGTCGGCGTACAAATTATTCTTCTTAGAGGGACAGGCGGCTTCTAGCCGCACTAGATTGAGCAATAACAGGTCTGTGATGCCCTTAGATGTTCTGGGCCGCACGCGCGCTACACTGAAGGAATCAGCGTGTCTTCCCTGGCCGAGAGGCCCGGGCAACCCGCTGAACCTCCTTCGTGCTAGGGATTGGGGCTTGCAATTGTTCCCCATGAACGAGGAATTCCCAGTAAGCGCGAGTCATAAGCTCGCGTTGATTACGTCCCTGCCCTTTGTACACACCGCCCGTCGCTACTACCGATTGAATGATTTAGTGAGGTCTTCGGACCGGTACGCGCTGGCGTTTCGACGTCGCCGATGTTGCTGGGAAGATGACCAAACTTGATCATTTAGAGGAAGTAAAAGTCGTAACAAGGTTTCCGTAGGTGAACCTGCGGAAGGATCATTAACGTGTGACTACTGACGATAGTGTCGTTCTCGACGTTTGCGAACAGGAGGAACGCAGCATTATTCGCTCAGGAAGTTTTAGAACGAAGCCCGTCCGAGGTAGACCTCGGACGGGAAAAGCAGGACTCTCGGTTATCAGGACGTTCGCGCCGTGCCCGTAGCGGGTGGGTGGCTGGTCGACGGACGATGTCCGCGCGAAGATGCGGGCAAGCGTGGGAGGAGATCCTCCCGCCTCCCGGTCGAAGCGCGACCATCCGTTCGCTCAGCTTCTAGCGATCGTCGCCGGAGTACAAACTACTCTGGGGTTTCCGACGAGTCCGGGCAATGTAGAGCAGGCGTGCTGTCGCCAGTCGACGGCGCGCCCCCTTTGCCATTCACCCTCTCTTCTTTCTCCGTCTCTAGGCGGACGAGCTACTCGGCGAGCGCGATCTATATGGTTTTTACAATTGTGCAAACTGCACTGATGCGACCTGGCGGTCCCGTCCGACTATGAAAATTTGCGAAGGCTCTCAAGGAAGCCGGAGCTAGAAAGCAGAACTGAAAGGCGAGAGACCGCGAAAGGCAGCAGCCGGAGCGCTGACGAAATGTCTAATCGACGGGACGCCTGTAGCGCACTAGGGTTCGGTGCGTGTCGCCGTTACGAGAGAGGGTGTGTTTTAAAGCTGTAGTCGAGCTTTAGTAGTTTAGAGAGTTTCGGAGAGAAGAGGGAGTCGGAAGGCCGGCGGCGGATCGAGTGGCGCTGGGGCAGTGCGAGACATCTCCGACCAAGTCGGGTGAGTTTCCCGCCAGGCCGCCCAAGGTGGCCGCCGGCGTGTGCTTCCGTGCGCGTTTTAACGGACAGAGTTCAGGCGGCTGAGTGCACGACGAGCACTAGCGCGACTAGTACCAAGTTCCGGCGTCCGGCGAGCCGGGCCGGCGAGAGCACGAGAGCGGCGCGCGGGCTACCGTCCCGGGGAAAGGTGCAGCCGTGAAAGGCGCAGCGAGTACCTATGCCCGACGGCCTCAGGGACCGTCGGGTACAAGAGTCGGCTTCTGGTCAAGCCACCACGGCGGAAGTCGCCCTAACCGGGAACAGAGCGCGCCCCCGGCCTCGTCGCCCGTCAGTACCGCGTCTCCAGTGGGACGGCGGGAACGTCGCGATCTGCGCAAGTCGGCGCCCGCCGCCGACAGTCCGTTGTGCGTCTTGCCTGTGCCACGGAGAGCTCCCCCCCTCCTCCTACGAGGGAGGTAGAGGTAGAGGGAGCGAGGGCGACGCATGTAGCGGCTGTCGCGTCCGAGAGCGCGACGCCGCCGGCTCGCTAGCCTGGCACAGGGCGCGCTGAGCGGGGACCGTGAGTACTCAGTCTCGGCGCGCGTCTATAAGAGACCGCCTTACCTCGGTTAAAGCGCGGGGCGTTCAGTCGCTCCGCTAACCGACGGTGGTGAAAGTTTGAAATCTCCGATTAGGACGAACCGCGCAAGTTTGGCCCGGGGACCCGCGAGGGATCTCGTCGGGGTCGCGCGGCGAGTCGTACGAAAAGATTACCCTGAACGGTGGATCACTCGGCTCGTGGGTCGATGAAGAACGCAGCTAATTGCGCGTCAAACTGTGAACTGCAGGACACATGAACATCGACATTTCGAACGCACATTGCGGTCCTCGGATACTGTTCCCGGACCACTCCTGGCTGAGGGTCGTTTCGATAATTTAGAACGCCCGGTCGTTGCGACGACGTCGGGGCTAATAATGGGGTGATTAATTCGCCGAGGAGTTCAAGCCGTTAGTGGGGCACGGGAACGCTCCGTAGGAGCGTCCCATCTCCGCCGCTTTCGAGCCCTGGCGTTCCCCGAAAACACGCCACGGCGCCCAGCGGTCAGCTCGACCGCGGCGCCCGGTGCGACGTAGAAGCCGGCCAGCCGGCGTTGCTCGGTCCATTCGAGCAGCAGACGGTCGAAGGCGACGTGTCATAGACTGCCGCTCCGCTGACCGCCCACCGAATCTCGGCAGAGGCGAAGAGGAGTGAGAGCCTGTCTGAGACGTCGGACCTGAGCGCTCCGTATCGTGACCGGCACGCCAGCCGGACTTATAATTGTCTAGCGTCACGGAGCGTAGAGCGAGCCGCTCCGCTTGCGGTGGGCTCGCTCGAGCGTGCGATTCTTATTAGACGTCCTAGAGCGTCCCTCCTCTTAGCTCCGTGCCACCGGCTGCTCGGATCCCGCCCGAAGGTGTGCGGCGTCTTGGGGAGTAGTTGCGCCCGCAATCCTCGTCCCGGGGTGATGGAGCACGCCGCGGAGAAGGTAGGGCTCCCGACCCCGCCCGCAGAGAACCACGTCGAGTACCTATGCCCGGGCGTGTAGAGACGCGCTAACGCCGTCCCCCCTGGGTACAAGAGTCGGCTTTCGTGGTCCTGTAGTGGTGGCGCCGTGCGAGCTCGGCCGTAACGCGTCGATAAGGCTTCTCCGGATCCTTTAGATGCAGACGAGTGCGGCCGCGGGTACACGATCTCTCCCGCGACGTCCGGCCTCTCTGAGGCGGCGGAGCAGGCCCGCAGTAGGTACGTCGAGCGATCGAGGAGGTGTGTATGTTTACCAGACCGAGCGCTCCGTGAGAAATTGGAAAGCTAGCGAAAGTTTCTCGACCTCAGTGCAGGAGAGACTACCCGCTGAATTTAAGCATATTATTAAGCGGAGGAAAAGAAACTAACTAGGATTCCCTCAGTAGCGGCGAGCGAACAGGGAAGAGCCCAGCACCGAATCCCGCGGCCGGCAACGGCCGCAGGGAAATGTGGTGTTAGGGAGGATCCGCCATCCCGAGCCCGCGGGGCCAGTCCAAGTCCTTCTTGAACGGGGCCACTTACCCAGAGAGGGTGCCAGGCCCGTAGGGACGGCCTCCGGAAGCGGGAGGATCTCTCCTCAGAGTCGGGTTGCTTGAGAGTGCAGCCCTAAGTGGGTGGTAAACTCCATCTAAGGCTAAACATGACCACGAGACCGATAGCGAACAAGTACCGTGAGGGAAAGTTGAAAAGAACTTTGAAGAGAGAGTTCAAGAGTACGTGAAACCGTTCAGGGGTAAACCTGAGAAACCCGAAAGTTCGAACGGGGAGATTCAACCGCGTGTCGCGTTCGGTCGAGCTGTTGATCGGCGACGGTTGGCGCTCGCGCCAGACCGCGCTGTCCGCCCGCCGTCCGGCACGAACGCGTGCACTTCTCCCCTTGTAGGACGTCGCGACCCGTTTGGCGCCGGCCTAAGGACTGCGGTGGAGACCGCGCGCGCCCGTCGCGCTCGGACCCGCTCCCTCCCGGCCGGCACGACAGACGGTACGAAAGAGGCGTTGGGCCGCGATCAGCTCGCGTTCGGCCCGCCGCAAGCGCGGCGCGGACGGCAAACCCGGCGTCCGGACCGAGTGCCGGACCCGGACCCGCCCGGCTGCTGGCGGCGGTGTTCTCGGACAGACCCAAGGCGCGCCCGTCGGCGACGCTATAGCTTCGGGTACTTTCAGGACCCGTCTTGAAACACGGACCAAGGAGTCTAGCATGTGCGCGAGTCATTGGGATGCAACTAAACCTAAAGGCGAAATGAAAGTGAAGGTCCGCCTCGCGCGGACCGAGGGAGGATGGGCCCGCCCAAGGGGGGCCCCGCACTCCCGGGGCGTCTCGTTCTCATCGCGAGATGAGGCGCACCCAGAGCGTACACGCTGGGACCCGAAAGATGGTGAACTATGCCTGGTCAGGACGAAGTCAGGGGAAACCCTGATGGAGGTCCGTAGCGATTCTGACGTGCAAATCGATCGTCGGAACTGGGTATAGGGGCGAAAGACTAATCGAACCATCTAGTAGCTGGTTCCCTCCGAAGTTTCCCTCAGGATAGCTGGCGCTCGCCGCGCGCGAGTCTCATCCGGTAAAGCGAATGATTAGAGGCAT
>JAYKNF010000165.1:15000-25573 GCA_036172665.1 Prosopocoilus inquinatus
TGCTCCGCAGCACATGAATTCGTCCTCCGCATCACACAAATTAGTCCTCCGCAGCACATAAACATTGCTCCGCAGCACATGAAACGGTCCTCCGCAGCACATAAAACAGTCCTCCGCAGCACATAAATTAATACTCCGCAGCACATAAATTCGCCGTCCGCAGCACATAAATCAATCCTCCGCAGCACATAAACATTGCTCCGCAGCACATGAGACAGTCCTCCGCAGCACATTAATTAATCCTCTGCAGCACATAAATTAGCCGTCCGCATCGCACGAAATTCGCCCTCGTCTGAAATAGCGAGCTGCCGTTCGGGCATCGGTACCCGCCGTCGTCTCGCCACTCGCTCCGCAGCACATAAATTATTACTCCGCAGCACATAAAACAGTACTCCGCAGCACATAAATTCGTCGTCCGCAGCACATGAAATAGTCCTCCGCAGCACATAAACTAATCCTCCGCAGCACATAAAACAGTCCTCCGCAGCACATAAATTAATCCTCCGCAGCACATAAATTCGCCGTCCGCAGCACATAAATCAATCCTCCGCGGCACATAAACATTGCTCCGCAGCACATGAAACAGTCCTCCGCAGCACATAAATTCGCCGTCCGCAGCACATAGACCATTGCTCCGCAGCACATGAATTCGTCCTCCGCATCACACAAATTAGTCCTCCGCAGCACATAAACATTGCTCCGCAGCACATGAAACAGTCCTCCGCAGCACATAAAACAGTCCTCCGCAGCACATAAATTAATACTCCGCAGCACATAAATTCGCCGTCCGCAGCACATAAATTCGCCCTGGTTACAAATAGCGAGCCGCCGTTCGGGCATCGGTACCCGTCGTCGTCTCGCCCCTCGCTCCGCAGCACATAAATTAATACTCCGCAGCACATAAAACAGTCCTCCGCAGCACATAAATTAGCCGTCCGCATCACACGAAATTCGCCCTCGTCTGAAATAGCGAGCTGACGTTCGGGCATCAGTACCCGCCGTCGTCTCGCCCCTCGCTCGCGGCCGGTCTTCGTTCTGGCGTCGGGCCGTTCGGGCATCGGTACCCGCAGTGCATATGATTTGCGTCGAGTGGATCAGCCAGCTCTTCCGCAGCAGCACACGACCTGGGACTCCGACATGCGCTTGCGTATTGTATGTGGTTCGGCGCTCCCGATGTACCCGACCGCGGCCGGCATCGGCGTTATCCCTGGGTGGATCCGTTCAGGCATCGGTACCCAATGTTTTCCCAACTATATGGGTAAGCGTACGTCCCGGGGACGAACAAGTGCTCCGCATCACACGTAAATTAATCTTCAGTGTGTTAAAGAAAGCCACCGTTCGGGCATCAGTACCCGTCGCCGTTTCGCCCCTCGCTCGCGGCCGGTCTTCGTTCTGGCGTTGGGCCGTTCGGGCATCGGTACCCGCAGTGCATATGATTTGCGTCGAGTGGATCAGCCAGCTCTTCCGCAGCAGCACACTTCCTGGGACTCCGACATGCGCTTGCGTATTGTATGTGGTTCGGCGCTCCCGATGTACCCGACCGCGGCCGGCATAGGCGTTATCCCTGGGTGGATCCGTTCAGGCATCGGTACCCAATGTTTTCCCAACTATATGGGTAAGCATACGTCTCGGGAACGAACAAGTGCTCCGCATCACACGTAAATTAATCCTCAGTGTGGTACAGAAAGCCCCAGCGTTCGGGCATCAGTACCCGTCGTCGCTTCGCCTGTCGCTCGCCGTCGTCGTCGGTCGCAGTTATCTTCGCTTCGCTGCACGCGTGATGACATTCCGCGCCTCAGAAATTACCCAGTTCGCGGACGGTCGTAGTTCTGGCATTAGGCCGTTCTGGCATCGGTACCAGCGGTGCGAATTTAGTGCGTCGAGCCATCACGTGGTCCGCAGCACACGACCTCGGGCTCGGACATGCGCTGGCGCATTGTAAGTGGCGGGGCGCAGCGAGCGTGCCCGCTCGCCGTCCGCATATGCGTTGTCGTTGGTTGGACCCGTTCAGGCGTCGGTACTCTATGTTTTCCCTACTATATGGGGAGGCGTCCGCCTCGGATTCGACCGGCGCGCGAGTCACTCTCGTCTTCGTTGCGTACGTTCGCCGAGTAGGGTCGCCTGCCCCGGGCTTATTGTGGGCGCACTGGAAGCGATCGCAGTTCACTTTTGAAGGTGTTCGTCGAAAATTGAGATCGTTAGAGTGTCGATTTTGTTACTGACAAATATATGCCCCATTATCCTTTTGGCTGTATCGAAACATGTCCGAGGAAGTTGTCCTCTTGCGCGGACAAGATCGGCACTTGAATTCGTGCCACAGCGTAGGTCCTAGACCGTCTCTGTATAAACTATCACGGCAAGTTCCGCGGGACACTAGGGCGCATAGCGCTTCGGTTCTCAAATGCGGACGAACAAATTACCGTCACCGGCGGTCGTCGAGAGTCGGACGTGCATCGCGTCCTTGCGCGCGTTTAGTGCGCCTTCCCGCGACAGCTTAGGTGACGGAGAACTTTGCATATGCTACAACTCACCTCGTTCCGAGAGCGAGAATAGGACTGCGTCCCGGACGAGCCGGTGTCTGACGTGTTTTCGTAAGTCCCGGTTCTGACGTGACGCGGTCCGCGTGCGGCGCGTAACTTCTCGAAGGCATTCAGGTCGACTCTCGATCTAACGAAGGATGCGAGAGAATGTTCGAGGCTGTTATAACGGAAATCGTAAACTTCTTGTTTCGAATTCCCTGACGAATTGTGCACGTTGATCGGTGCCACAGCGTCGGTCCTATACCGTCTCTGTATAAACTATCACGGCATGTTCCGCGGGTCACTCTGGCGCATCGCGCTTCGGTTCCCATATGCGGACGAACGGGCATCCTAATCGGTGCCACAGCGTCGGTCCTAGACCGTCTCTGTATAAACTATCACGGCATGTTCCGCGGGTCACTCTGGCGCATCGCGCTTCGGTTCCCATATGCGGACGAACGGGCACCCTAATCGGTGCCACAGCGTCGGTCCTGCACCGTCTCTGTATAAACTATCACGGCAAGTTCCGCGGGACACTCGGGCGCATCGCGCTTCGGTTCTCAAATGCGGACGAACAAATTACCGTCACCGGCGGTCGTCGAGAGTCGGACGTGAATCGCGTCGTTGCGCGCGATTCGTGCGCCTTCCCGCGGCAGCTTAGGTGACGGAGAACTTTACATATGCTACAACTCACCTCGTTCCGAGCGAGAATAGGACTGCGTCCCGGACGAGCCGGTGTCTGACGTGTTTTCGTAAGTCCCGGCTCTGACGTGACGCGGTCCGCGTGCGGCGCGTAACTTCTCGAAGGCATTCAGGTCGACTTTCGATCTAACGAAGGATGCGAGAGAATGTTCGAGGCTGTTATAACGGAAATCGTAAACTTCTGGTTTCGAATTCCCCGACGAATTGTGCACGTTGATCGGTGCCACAGCGTCGGTCCTATACCGTCTCTGTATAAACTATCACGGCATGTTCCGCGGGTCACTCTGGCGCATCGCGCTTCGGTTCCCATATGCGGACGAACGGGCATCCTAATCGGTGCCACAGCGTCGGTCCTAGACCGTCTCTGTATAAACTATCACGGCATGTTCCGCGGGTCACTCTGGCGCATCGCGCTTCGGTTCCCATATGCGGACGAACGGGCATCCTAATCGGTGCCACAGCGTCGGTCCTAGACCGTCTCTGTATAAACTATCACGGCATGTTCCGCGGGTCACTCTGGCGCATCGCGCTGCGGTTCCCATATGCGGACGAACGGGCACCCTAATCGGTGCCACAGCGTCGGTCCTGCACCGTCTCTGTATAAACTATCACGGCAAGTTCCGCGGGACACTCGGGCGCATCGCGCTTCGGTTCTCAAATGCGGACGAACAAATTACCGTCACCGGCGGTCGTCGAGAGTCGGACGTGAATCGCGTCGTTGCGCGCGATTCGTGCGCCTTCCCGCGGCAGCTTAGGTGACGGAGAACTTTACATATGCTACAACTCACCTCGTTCCGAGCGAGAATAGGACTGCGTCCCGGGCGAGCCGGTGTCTGACGTGTTTTCGTAAGGCCCGGTTCTGACGTGACGCGGTCCGCGTGCGGCGCGTAACTTCTCGAAGGCATTCAGGTCGACTTTCGATCTAACGAAGGATGCGAGAGAATGTTCGAGGCTGTTATAACGGAAATCGTAAACCTCTGGTTTCGAAGTCCTCTGTATCGGCGGCGGGCCGCCGCCGAGCGAAGCCGGTTGAGCGCTCGCAGAGTTCGGTCGAAGCGTGGATCAGGGAGGAGGTGCGGCGTCCGTCCGTTTTCTCCTCCGCGTCCCCCTCCGTCTCTGGTGCGTGTACGGCATCCCGGGCGTACGCCGCCGTTCAGGCGTGTTCACGGAGCGTCGTCGCCGTCCGCCCTTGCGGCGTTCGGCGCGAGCTTCTCGCGTGCTTTAGGGCTAAGAGGTGAGACGCGTCAGCGTCCCTCTCGCCCGTTGGAGAGCTAGCGCAGGGGTATCGTTTCGTTGGTCGAAGCGTTACTTGAAGCACAGCTCCCTGGTTGATCCTGCCAGTAGTCATATGCTTGTCTCAAAGATTAAGCCATGCATGTCTCAGTACGAGCCGAATTAAGGTGAAACCGCGAAAGGCTCATTAAATCAGTTATGGTTCCTTAGATCGTACCCACACTTACTTGGATAACTGTGGTAATTCTAGAGCTAATACATGCAAACAGAGCTCCGACCGGAGACGGAAGGAGCGCTTTTATTAGATCAAAACCAATCGGTGTCGGGTTCGCGCCCGTCATCGTACTTTCTGGTGACACTGAATAACTTACTGCTGATCGCACGGTCTTGCACCGGCGACGCATCTTTCAAATGTCTGCCTTATCAACTGTCGATGGTAGGTTCTGCGCCTACCATGGTTGTAACGGGTAACGGGGAATCAGGGTTCGATTCCGGAGAGGGAGCCTGAGAAACGGCTACCACATCCAAGGAAGGCAGCAGGCGCGCAAATTACCCACTCCCGGCACGGGGAGGTAGTGACGAAAAATAACGATACGGGACTCATCCGAGGCCCCGTAATCGGAATGAGTACACTCTAAATCCTTTAACGAGGATCAATTGGAGGGCAAGTCTGGTGCCAGCAGCCGCGGTAATTCCAGCTCCAATAGCGTATATTAAAGTTGTTGCGGTTAAAAAGCTCGTAGTCGAATTTGTGTCCCGCGCCGCCGGTTCATCGCTCGCGGTGCTTAACTGGCGTGTCCGCGGGACGTCCTGCCGGTGGGCCCAGTCCCTCGCGGGGCGGCCCAACTTCAGATCCCACCGCGGTGCTCTTCACTGAGTGTCGAGGTGGGCCGGCACGTTTACTTTGAACAAATTAGAGTGCTTAAAGCAGGCTAAAATTTCGCCTGAATATTGTGTGCATGGAATAATGGAATAGGACCTCGGTTCTATTTTGTTGGTTTTCGGAACCCCGAGGTAATGATTAATAGGAACGGATGGGGGCATTCGTATTGCGACGTTAGAGGTGAAATTCTTGGATCGTCGCAAGACGGACAGAAGCGAAAGCATTTGCCAAAAACGCTTTCATTGATCAAGAACGAAAGTTAGAGGTTCGAAGGCGATCAGATACCGCCCTAGTTCTAACCATAAACGATGCCAGCTAGCGATCCGCCGACGTTCCTCCGATGACTCGGCGGGCAGCTTCCGGGAAACCAAAGCTTTTGGGTTCCGGGGGAAGTATGGTTGCAAAGCTGAAACTTAAAGGAATTGACGGAAGGGCACCACCAGGAGTGGAGCCTGCGGCTTAATTTGACTCAACACGGGAAACCTCACCAGGCCCGGACACCGGAAGGATTGACAGATTGAGAGCTCTTTCTTGATTCGGTGGGTGGTGGTGCATGGCCGTTCTTAGTTGGTGGAGCGATTTGTCTGGTTAATTCCGATAACGAACGAGACTCTAGCCTGTTAACTAGGCGCATTTCCGACATCTCAAATGCCCGCCGGTCCGGCGTTCGCGCCGCGATCGCGCGCGGTTTTTACTGTCGGCGTACAAATTATTCTTCTTAGAGGGACAGGCGGCTTCTAGCCGCACTAGATTGAGCAATAACAGGTCTGTGATGCCCTTAGATGTTCTGGGCCGCACGCGCGCTACACTGAAGGAATCAGCGTGTCTTCCCTGGCCGAGAGGCCCGGGCAACCCGCTGAACCTCCTTCGTGCTAGGGATTGGGGCTTGCAATTGTTCCCCATGAACGAGGAATTCCCAGTAAGCGCGAGTCATAAGCTCGCGTTGATTACGTCCCTGCCCTTTGTACACACCGCCCGTCGCTACTACCGATTGAATGATTTAGTGAGGTCTTCGGACCGGTACGCGCTGGCGTTTCGACGTCGCCGATGTTGCTGGGAAGATGACCAAACTTGATCATTTAGAGGAAGTAAAAGTCGTAACAAGGTTTCCGTAGGTGAACCTGCGGAAGGATCATTAACGTGTGACTACTGACGATAGTGTCGTTCTCGACGTTTGCGAACAGGAGGAACGCAGCATTATTCGCTCAGGAAGTTTTAGAACGAAGCCCGTCCGAGGTAGACCTCGGACGGGAAAAGCAGGACTCTCGGTTATCAGGACGTTCGCGCCGTGCCCGTAGCGGGTGGGTGGCTGGTCGACGGACGATGTCCGCGCGAAGATGCGGGCAAGCGTGGGAGGAGATCCTCCCGCCTCCCGGTCGAAGCGCGACCATCCGTTCGCTCAGCTTCTAGCGATCGTCGCCGGAGTACAAACTACTCTGGGGTTTCCGACGAGTCCGGGCAATGTAGAGCAGGCGTGCTGTCGCCAGTCGACGGCGCGCCCCCTTTGCCATTCACCCTCTCTTCTTTCTCCGTCTCTAGGCGGACGAGCTACTCGGCGAGCGCGATCTATATGGTTTTTACAATTGTGCAAACTGCACTGATGCGACCTGGCGGTCCCGTCCGACTATGAAAATTTGCGAAGGCTCTCAAGGAAGCCGGAGCTAGAAAGCAGAACTGAAAGGCGAGAGACCGCGAAAGGCAGCAGCCGGAGCGCTGACGAAATGTCTAATCGACGGGACGCCTGTAGCGCACTAGGGTTCGGTGCGTGTCGCCGTTACGAGAGAGGGTGTGTTTTAAAGCTGTAGTCGAGCTTTAGTAGTTTAGAGAGTTTCGGAGAGAAGAGGGAGTCGGAAGGCCGGCGGCGGATCGAGTGGCGCTGGGGCAGTGCGAGACATCTCCGACCAAGTCGGGTGAGTTTCCCGCCAGGCCGCCCAAGGTGGCCGCCGGCGTGTGCTTCCGTGCGCGTTTTAACGGACAGAGTTCAGGCGGCTGAGTGCACGACGAGCACTAGCGCGACTAGTACCAAGTTCCGGCGTCCGGCGAGCCGGGCCGGCGAGAGCACGAGAGCGGCGCGCGGGCTACCGTCCCGGGGAAAGGTGCAGCCGTGAAAGGCGCAGCGAGTACCTATGCCCGACGGCCTCAGGGACCGTCGGGTACAAGAGTCGGCTTCTGGTCAAGCCACCACGGCGGAAGTCGCCCTAACCGGGAACAGAGCGCGCCCCCGGCCTCGTCGCCCGTCAGTACCGCGTCTCCAGTGGGACGGCGGGAACGTCGCGATCTGCGCAAGTCGGCGCCCGCCGCCGACAGTCCGTTGTGCGTCTTGCCTGTGCCACGGAGAGCTCCCCCCCTCCTCCTACGAGGGAGGTAGAGGTAGAGGGAGCGAGGGCGACGCATGTAGCGGCTGTCGCGTCCGAGAGCGCGACGCCGCCGGCTCGCTAGCCTGGCACAGGGCGCGCTGAGCGGGGACCGTGAGTACTCAGTCTCGGCGCGCGTCTATAAGAGACCGCCTTACCTCGGTTAAAGCGCGGGGCGTTCAGTCGCTCCGCTAACCGACGGTGGTGAAAGTTTGAAATCTCCGATTAGGACGAACCGCGCAAGTTTGGCCCGGGGACCCGCGAGGGATCTCGTCGGGGTCGCGCGGCGAGTCGTACGAAAAGATTACCCTGAACGGTGGATCACTCGGCTCGTGGGTCGATGAAGAACGCAGCTAATTGCGCGTCAAACTGTGAACTGCAGGACACATGAACATCGACATTTCGAACGCACATTGCGGTCCTCGGATACTGTTCCCGGACCACTCCTGGCTGAGGGTCGTTTCGATAATTTAGAACGCCCGGTCGTTGCGACGACGTCGGGGCTAATAATGGGGTGATTAATTCGCCGAGGAGTTCAAGCCGTTAGTGGGGCACGGGAACGCTCCGTAGGAGCGTCCCATCTCCGCCGCTTTCGAGCCCTGGCGTTCCCCGAAAACACGCCACGGCGCCCAGCGGTCAGCTCGACCGCGGCGCCCGGTGCGACGTAGAAGCCGGCCAGCCGGCGTTGCTCGGTCCATTCGAGCAGCAGACGGTCGAAGGCGACGTGTCATAGACTGCCGCTCCGCTGACCGCCCACCGAATCTCGGCAGAGGCGAAGAGGAGTGAGAGCCTGTCTGAGACGTCGGACCTGAGCGCTCCGTATCGTGACCGGCACGCCAGCCGGACTTATAATTGTCTAGCGTCACGGAGCGTAGAGCGAGCCGCTCCGCTTGCGGTGGGCTCGCTCGAGCGTGCGATTCTTATTAGACGTCCTAGAGCGTCCCTCCTCTTAGCTCCGTGCCACCGGCTGCTCGGATCCCGCCCGAAGGTGTGCGGCGTCTTGGGGAGTAGTTGCGCCCGCAATCCTCGTCCCGGGGTGATGGAGCACGCCGCGGAGAAGGTAGGGCTCCCGACCCCGCCCGCAGAGAACCACGTCGAGTACCTATGCCCGGGCGTGTAGAGACGCGCTAACGCCGTCCCCCCTGGGTACAAGAGTCGGCTTTCGTGGTCCTGTAGTGGTGGCGCCGTGCGAGCTCGGCCGTAACGCGTCGATAAGGCTTCTCCGGATCCTTTAGATGCAGACGAGTGCGGCCGCGGGTACACGATCTCTCCCGCGACGTCCGGCCTCTCTGAGGCGGCGGAGCAGGCCCGCAGTAGGTACGTCGAGCGATCGAGGAGGTGTGTATGTTTACCAGACCGAGCGCTCCGTGAGAAATTGGAAAGCTAGCGAAAGTTTCTCGACCTCAGTGCAGGAGAGACTACCCGCTGAATTTAAGCATATTATTAAGCGGAGGAAAAGAAACTAACTAGGATTCCCTCAGTAGCGGCGAGCGAACAGGGAAGAGCCCAGCACCGAATCCCGCGGCCGGCAACGGCCGCAGGGAAATGTGGTGTTAGGGAGGATCCGCCATCCCGAGCCCGCGGGGCCAGTCCAAGTCCTTCTTGAACGGGGCCACTTACCCAGAGAGGGTGCCAGGCCCGTAGGGACGGCCTCCGGAAGCGGGAGGATCTCTCCTCAGAGTCGGGTTGCTTGAGAGTGCAGCCCTAAGTGGGTGGTAAACTCCATCTAAGGCTAAACATGACCACGAGACCGATAGCGAACAAGTACCGTGAGGGAAAGTTGAAAAGAACTTTGAAGAGAGAGTTCAAGAGTACGTGAAACCGTTCAGGGGTAAACCTGAGAAACCCGAAAGTTCGAACGGGGAGATTCAACCGCGTGTCGCGTTCGGTCGAGCTGTTGATCGGCGACGGTTGGCGCTCGCGCCAGACCGCGCTGTCCGCCCGCCGTCCGGCACGAACGCGTGCACTTCTCCCCTTGTAGGACGTCGCGACCCGTTTGGCGCCGGCCTAAGGACTGCGGTGGAGACCGCGCGCGCCCGTCGCGCTCGGACCCGCTCCCTCCCGGCCGGCACGACAGACGGTACGAAAGAGGCGTTGGGCCGCGATCAGCTCGCGTTCGGCCCGCCGCAAGCGCGGCGCGGACGGCAAACCCGGCGTCCGGACCGAGTGCCGGACCCGGACCCGCCCGGCTGCTGGCGGCGGTGTTCTCGGACAGACCCAAGGCGCGCCCGTCGGCGACGCTATAGCTTCGGGTACTTTCAGGACCCGTCTTGAAACACGGACCAAGGAGTCTAGCATGTGCGCGAGTCATTGGGATGCAACTAAACCTAAAGGCGAAATGAAAGTGAAGGTCCGCCTCGCGCGGACCGAGGGAGGATGGGCCCGCCCAAGGGGGGCCCCGCACTCCCGGGGCGTCTCGTTCTCATCGCGAGATGAGGCGCACCCAGAGCGTACACGCTGGGACCCGAAAGATGGTGAACTATGCCTGGTCAGGACGAAGTCAGGGGAAACCCTGATGGAGGTCCGTAGCGATTCTGACGTGCAAATCGATCGTCGGAACTGGGTATAGGGGCGAAAGACTAATCGAACCATCTAGTAGCTGGTTCCCTCCGAAGTTTCCCTCAGGATAGCTGGCGCTCGCCGCGCGCGAGTCTCATCCGGTAAAGCGAATGATTAGAGGCATTGGGGTCGAAACGGCCTCAACCTATTCTCAAACTTTAAATGGGTGAGATCTCCGGCTTGCTCGAACACGTGAAGCCGCGAGATTTCGGATCAGAGTGCCAAGTGGGCCACTTTTGGTAAGCAGAACTGGCGCTGTGGGATGAACCAAACGCAGAGTTAAAGCGCCCAAATCGACGCTTATGGGATACCATGAAAGGCGT
>JAYKNF010000166.1:0-24430 GCA_036172665.1 Prosopocoilus inquinatus
CTACTGGAGTCCATCGAAACGCCAAATAACATGATAGATGAGTAAGAATCGATTAGATACATCACAGGAACAACGCTAATACGTGTTGTTTCGTTTAAAACTATTTCCAGCTTCTGCTGCGTCCGAGAACTTCGTATCTCACGTCAGGGTTACTGGAGTCCATCCAAATGTCAAATAACATGATAGATAAGTAAGGATCGATTAGATACATCACAGGAACAACGCTAATGCGTGTTGTTTCGTTTAAAACTATTTCCAGCTTCTGCTGCGTCCGAAAATTTCGTATCTCACATTAGAGTTACTGGAGTCCATCGAAACGTCAAATAACATGATAGATGAGTAAGGATCGATTAGATACATTACAGGAACAACGCTAATACGTGTCGTTTCGTTTAAAACTATTTCCAGCTTCTGCTGCATCCGAGAACTTCGTATCTCACGTCAGGGTTACTGGAGTCCATCGAAACGCCAAATAACATGATAGATGAGTAAGGATCGATTAGATACATCACAGGAACAACGCTAATACGTGTTGTTTCATTCAAAACTATTTCCAGCTTCTGCTGCGTCCAAAAACTTTGTATCTCACATCAGAGTTACTGGATTCCATCGAAACGCCAAATAACATGATAGATGTTTAAGGATCGATTAGATACATCACAGGAACAACGCTAATGCGTGTTGTTTCGTTTAAAACTATTTCCAGCTTCTGCTGCGTCCGAAAATTTCGTTTCTCACATTAGAGTTACTGGAGTCCATCGAAACGTCAAATAACATGATAGATGAGTAAGGATCGATTAGATACATCACAGGAACAACGCTAATGCGTGTTGTTTCGTTTAAAACTATTTCTAGCTTCAGCTGCGTCCGAGAACTTCGTATCTCACATCTAAGTTACTGGAGTCCATCGAAACGCCAAATAACATGATGGATGAGTAAGGAGCGATTAGATACAGTACAGGAACAACGCTAATGCGCGTTGTTTCGTTTAAAACTATTTCCAGGTTCTGCTGCGTCCGAGAACTTCGTATCTCACGTCAGGGTTCCTGGAGTCCATCCAAACGTCAAATAACATGATAGATAAGTAAGGATCGATTAGATACATCACAGGAACAACGCTAATGCGTGTTGTTTCGTTTAAAACTATTTCCAGCTTCTGCTGCGTCCGAAAATTTCGTTTCTCACATTAGAGTTACTGGAGTCCATCGAAACGTCAAATAACATGATAGATGAGTAAGGATCGATTAGATACATCACAGGAACAACGCTAATGCTTGTTGTTTCGTTTAAAACTATTTCCAGCTTCTGCTGCCTCAGAACACGTCGTATCTCACATCAGAGCTACTGGAGTCCATCGAAACGCCAAATAACATGATAGATGAGTAAGGATCGATTAGATACATCACAGGAACAACGCTAATGCGTGTTGTTTCGTTTAAAACTATTTCCAGATTCTGCTGCGTCCAAAAACTTTGTATCTCACATCAGAGTTACTGGAGTCCATCCAAACGACAAATAACATGATAGATGAGTAAGGATCGATTAGATACATCACAGGAACAACGCTAATACGTGTTGTTTCGTTTAAAATTATTTCCAGCTTCTGCTGAGTCCGAGAACTTCGTATCTCACGTCAGGGTTACTGGAGTCCATCCAAACGTCAAATAACATGATAGATAAGTAAGGATCGATTAGATACATCACAGGAACAACGCTAATGCGTGTTGTTTGGTTTAAAACTATTTCCAGCTTCTGCTGCGTCCGAAAATTTCGTATCTCACATTAGAGTTACTGGAGTCCATCGAAACGTCAAATAACATGATAGATGAGTAAGGGTCGATTAGATACATCACAGGAACAACGCTAATACGTGTTGTTTCGTTTAAAATTATTTCCAGCTTCTGCTGCGTCCGAGAACTTCGTATCTCACGTCAGGGTTACTGGAGTCCATCCAAACGTCAAATAACATGATAGATAAGTAAGGATCGATTAGATACATCACAGGAACAACGCTAATACGTGTTGTTTCGTTTAAAACTATTTTTAGCTTCTGCTGCGTCCGAAAACGTCGTATCTCACATCAGAGCTACTGGAGTCCATCGAAACGCCAAATAACATGATAGATGAGTAAAGATCGATTAGATACATCACAGGAACAACGCTAATACGTGTTGTTTCGTTTAAAACTATTTCCAGCTTCTCCTGCGTCCGAAAACGTCGTATCTCACATCAGAGCTACTGGAGTCCATCGAAACGCCAAATAACATGATAGATGAGTAAGGATCGATTAGATACATCACAGGAACAACGCTAATGCGTGTTGTTTCGTTCAAAACTATTTCCAGGTTCTGCTGCGTCCAAAAACTTTGTATCTCACATCAGAGTAACTGGAGTCCATCCAAACGTCAAATAACATGATAGATGAGTAAGGATCGATTAGATACATCACAGGAACAACGCTAATACGTGTTGTTTCGTTTTAAACTATTTCCAGCTTCTGCTGCGTCCGAGAACTTCGTATCTGACGTCAGGGTTACTGGAGTCCATCCAAACGTCAAATAACATGATAGATGAGTAAGGATCGATTAGATACATCACAGGAACAACGCTAATACGTTTTGTCTCGTTTAAAACTATTTCCAGCTTCTGCTGCGTCCGAAAACGTCGTATCTCACATCAGAGCTACTGGAGTCCATCGAAACGCCAAATAACATGATATATGAGTAAGGATCGATTAGATACAGCACAGGAACAACGCTAATACGTGTTGTTTCGTTTAAAACTATTTCCAGCTCCTGCTGCGTCCAAAAACTTTGTATCTCACATCAGACTTACTGGAGTCCATCCAAACGTCAAATAATATGATAGATAAGTAAGGATCGATTAGATACATCACAGTAACAACGCTAATGCGTGTTGTTTCTTTAAAAACTATTTCTAGCTTCAGCTGCGTCCGAGAACTTCGTATCTCACATCAAAGTTACTGGAGTCCATCGAAACGCCAAATAACATGATAGATGAGTAAGGATCGATTAGATACATCACAGGAACAACGCTAATACGTGTTGATTCGTTCAAAACTATTTCCAGCTTCTGCTGCGTCCAAAAACTTTGTATCTCACATCAGAGCTACTTAAGTCCATCGAAACGCCAAATAACATGATATATGAGTAAGGATCGATTAGATACAGCACAGGAACAACGCTAATACGTGTTGTTTCATTTAAAACTATTTCTAGCTTCAGCTGCGTCCGAGAACTTCGTATCTCACATCAAAGTTACTGGATTCCATCGAAACGCCAAATAACATGATAGATGAGTAAGGATCGATTAGATACATCACAGGAACAACGCTAATGCGTGTTGTTTCGTTTAAAATTATTTCTAGCTTCAGCTGCGTCCGAGAACTTCGTATCTCACATCTAAGTTACTGGAGTCCATCGAAACGCCAAATAACATGATAGATGAGTAAGGATCGATTAGATACATCACAGGAACAACGCTAATACGTGTTGTTTCGTTCAAAACTATTTCCAGCTTCTGCTGCGTCCAAAAACTTTTTATCTCACATCAGAGTTACTGGAGTCCATCCAAACGTCAAATAACATGATAGATGAGTAAGGATCGATTAGATACATCACAGGAACAACGCTAATACGTGTTGTTTCGTTTAAAACTATTTCCAGCTTCTGCTGCATCCGAGAACTTCGTATCTCACGTCAGGGTTACTGGAGTCCATCCAAACGTCAAATAACATGATAGATAAGTAAGGATCGATTAGATACATCACAGGAACAACGCTAATGCGTGTTGTTTCGTTTAAAACTATTTCCAGCTTCTGCTGCGTCCGAGAACTTCGTATCTCACGTCAGGGTTACTGGAGTCCATCCAAACGTCAAATAACATGATAGATAAGTAGGGACCGATTAGATACATCACAGGAACAACGCTAATGCGTGTTGTTTCGTTTAAAACTATTTCCAGCTTCTGCTGCGTCCGAAAATTTCGTCTCTCACATTAGAGTTACTGGAGTCCATCCAAACGTCAAATAACATAGCAGCTAAGTAAGGATCGATTAGATACATCACAGGAACAACGCTAATACTTGTTGTTTCTTTCAAAACTTTTTCCAGCTTCTGCTGCGTCCAAAAACTTTGTATCTCACATCAGAGTTACTGGAGTCCATCCAAACGTCAAATAACATGATAGATGAGTAAGGATCGATTAGATACATCACAGGAACAACGCTAATACGTGTTGTTTCGTTTAAAACTATTTCCAGCTTCTGCTGCGTCCGAGAACTTCGTATCTCACGTCAGGGTTACTGGAGTCCATCCAAACGTCAAATAACATGATAGATAAGTAAGGATCGATTAGATACATCACAGGAACAACGCTAATACGTGTTGTTTCGTTTAAAACTATTTCCAGCTTCTGCTGCGTCCGAGAACTTCGTATCTCACGTCAGGGTTACTGGAGTCCATCCAAACGTCAATTAGCATGATAGATGAGTAATTATCGATTAGATACATCACAGGAACTACGCTAATACGTGTTGTTTCGTTCAAAACTATTTCCAGCTTCTGCTGCGTCCGAAATCTTTGTGTCTCTCATCAGAGATACTGGAGTCCATCGAAACGCCAAATAACATGATATATGAGTAAGGATCGATTAGATACAGCACAGGAACAACGCTAATACGTGTTGTTTCGTTTAAAACTATTTCCAGCTCATGCTGCGTCCAAAAACTTTCTATCTCACATCAGACTTACTGGAGTCCATCCAAACGTCAAATAACATGTTAGATAAGTAAGGATCGTTTAGATACATCACAGGAACAACGCTAATACGTGTTGTTTCATTTAAAACTATTTCCAGCTTCAGCTGCGTCCGAGAACTTCGTATCTCACATCAAAGTTACTGGAGTCCGTCGAAACGCCAAATAACATGATAGGTGAGTAAGGATCGATTAGATACATCACAGGAACAACGCTAATGCGTGTTGTTTCGTTTAAAACTATTTCCAGCTTCTGCTGCGTCCGAAAATTTCGTATCTCACATTAGAGTTACTGGAGTCCATCGAAACGTCAAATAACATAGTAGCTAAGTAAGGATCGATTAGATACATCACAGGAACAACGCTAATACGTGTTGTTTCGTTCAAAACTATTTCCAGCTTCTGCTGCGTCCAAAAACTTTGTATCTCACATCAGAGTTACTGGAGTCCATCCAAACGTCAAATAACATGATAGATGAGTAAGGATCGATTAGATACATCACAGGAACAACGCTAATGCGTGTTGTTTCGTTTAAAACTATTACCAGCTTCTGCTGCGACCGAGAACTTCGTATCTCACGTCAGTTTTACTGGAGTCCATCCAAACGTCAAATAACATGATAGATAAGTAAGGATCGATTAGATACATCACAGGAACAACGCTAATGCGTGTTGTTTCGTTTAAAACTATTTCCAGCTTCTGCTGCGTCCGAAAATTTCGTATCTCACATTAGAGTTACTGGAGTCCATCGAAACGTCAAATAACATGATAGATGAGTAAGGATCGATTAGATACATCACAGGAACAACGCTAATGCGTGTTGTTTCGTTTAAAACTATTTCCAGCTTCTGCTGCGTCCAAAAATTTCTTTTCTCACATTGGAGTTACTGGAGTCCATCGAAACGTCAAATAACATGATAGATGAGTAAGGATCGATTAGATACATCACAGGAACAACGCTAATACGTGTTGTTTCATTTAAAACTATTTCCAGCTTCAGCTGCGTCCGAGAACTTCGTATCTCACATCAAAGTTACTGGAGTCCGTCGAAACGCCAAATAACATGATAGGTGAGTAAGGATCGATTAGATACATCACAGGAACAACGCTAATGCGTGTTGTTTCGTTTAAAACTATTTCCAGCTTCTGCTGCGTCCGAAATCTTTGTGTCTCTCATCAGAGTTACTGGAGTCCATCGAAACGCCAAATAACATGATATATGAGTAAGGATCGATTAGATACAGCACAGGAACAACGCTAATACGTGTTGTTTCGTTTAAAACTATTTCCAGCTCATGCTGCGTCCAAAAACTTTCTATCTCACATCAGACTTACTGGAGTCCATCCAAACGTCAAATAACATGTTAGATAAGTAAGGATCGTTTAGATACATCACAGGAACAACGCTAATACGTGTTGTTTCATTTAAAACTATTTCCAGCTTCAGCTGCGTCCGAGAACTTCGTATCTCACATCAAAGTTACTGGAGTCCGTCGAAACGCCAAATAACATGATAGGTGAGTAAGGATCGATTAGATACATCACAGGAACAACGCTAATGCGTGTTGTTTCGTTTAAAACTATTTCCAGCTTCTGCTGCGTCCGAAAATTTCGTATCTCACATTAGAGTTACTGGAGTCCATCGAAACGTCAAATAACATAGTAGCTAAGTAAGGATCGATTAGATACATCACAGGAAAAACGCTAATACGTGTTGTTTCGTTCAAAACTATTTCCAGCTTCTGCTGCGTCCAAAAACTTTGTATCTCACATCAGAGTTACTGGAGTCCATCCAAACGTCAAATAACATGATAGATGAGTAAGGATCGATTAGATACATCACAGGAACAACGCTAATGCGTGTTGTTTCGTTTAAAACTATTACCAGCTTCTGCTGCGTCCGAGAACTTCGTATCTCACGTCAGTTTTACTGGAGTCCATCCAAACGTCAAATAACATGATAGATAAGTAAGGATCGATTAGATACATCACAGGAACAACGCTAATGCGTGTTGTTTCGTTTAAAACTATTTCCAGCTTCTGCTGCGTCCGAAAATTTCGTATCTCACATTAGAGTTACTGGAGTCCATCGAAACGTCAAATAACATGATAGATGAGTAAGGATCGATTAGATACATCACAGGAACAACGCTAATGCGTGTTGTTTCGTTTAAAACTATTTCCAGCTTCTGCTGCGTCCGAGAACTTCGTATATCACGTCAGTTTTACTGGAGTCCATCCAAACGTCAAATAACATGATAGATAAGTAAGGATCGATTAGATACATCACAGGAACAACGCTAATGCGTGTTGTTTCGTTTAAAACTATTTCCAGCTTCTGCTGAGTCCGAAAATTTCTTTTCTCACATTGGAGTTACTGGAGTCCATCGAAACGTCAAATAACATGATAGATGAGTAAGGATCGATTAGATACATCACAGGAACAACGCTAATGCGTGTTGTTTCGTTTAAAACTATTTCCAGCTTCTGCTGCGTCCAAAAACTTTGTATCTCACATCAGAGTTACTGCAGTCCATCCAAACGTCAAATAACATGATAGATGAGTAAGGATCGATTAGATACATCACAGGAACAACGCTAATACGTGTTGTTTCGTTTAAAACTATTTCCAGCTTCTGCTGCGTCCGAGAACTTCGTATCTCACGTCAGGGTTACTGGAGTCCATCGAAACGCCAAATAACATGATATATGAGTAAGGATCGATTAGATACAGCACAGGAACAACGCTAATACGTGTTGTTTCATTTAAAACTATTTCCAGCTTCAGCTGCGTCCGAGAATTTCGTATCTCACATCAAAGTTACTGGAGTCCATCGAAACGCCAAATAACATGATAGATGAGTAAGGATCGATTAGATACATCACAGGAACAACGCTAATACGTGTTGTTTCATTTAAAACTATTTCCAGCTTCAGCTGCGTCCGAGAACTTCGTATCTCACATCAAAGTTACTGGAGTCCATCGAAACGCCAAATAACATGATAGATGAGTAAGGATCGATTAGATACATCACAGGAACAACGCTAATGCGTGTTGTTTCGTTTAAAACTATTTCCAGCTTCTGCTGCGTCCGAAAACGTCGTATCTCACATCAGAGCTACTGGAGTCCATCGAAACGCCAAATAACATGATATATGAGTAAGAATCGATTATATACAGCACAGGAACAACGCCAATACGTGCTGTTTCATTTAAAACTATTTCCAGCTCCTGCTGCGTCCAAAAACTTTGTATCTCACATCAGACTTACTGGAGTCCATCCAAACGTCAAATAACATGTTAGATATGTAAGGATCATTTAGATACATCACAGGAACAACGCTAATATGTGTTGTTTCGTTTCAAACTATTTCCAGCTGCTGCTGCGTCCGAAAATTTCGTATCTCACATTAGAGTTACTGGAGTCCATCGAAACGTCAAATAACATAGTAGCTAAGTAAGGATCGATTAGATACATCACAGGAACAACGCTAATACGTGTTGTTTCGTTCAAAACTATTTCCAGCTTCTGCTGCGTCCAAAAACTTTGTATCTCACATCAGAGTTACTGGAGTCCATCCAAACGTCAAATAACATGATAGATGAGTAAGGATCGATTAGATACATCACAGGAACAACGCTAATACGTGTTGTTTCGTTTAAAACTATTTCCAGCTTCTGCTGCGTCCGAGAACTTCGTATCTCACGTCAGGGTTACTGGAGTCCATCCAAACGTCAAATAACATGATAGATAAGTATGGATCGATTAGATACAGCACAGGAACAACGCTAATACGTGTTGTTTCGTTTAAAACTATTACCAGCTTCTGCTGCGTCCGAAAACGTCGTATCTCACATCAGAGTTACTGGAGTCCATCGAAACGTCAAATAGCATGATAGATAAGTATGGATCGATTAGATACAGCACAGGAACAACGCTAATACGTGTTGTTACGTTCAAAACTATTTCCAGCTTCTGCTGCGTCCGATAACTTTGTACCTCACATCAGGGTTACTGGAGTCCGTCCAAACGTCAAATAACATGATAGATGGGTAAGGATCGATTAGATACATCACAGGAACAACGCTAATATGTGTTGTTTCGTTTAAAAACTATTTCCAGCTGCTGCTGCTTCCGAAAACGTCGTATATCACATCAGAGCTACTGGAGTCCATCGATATGTTCCTGTGATGTATCTAATCGATCCTTACTCATCTATCATGTTATTTGGCGTTTCGATGGACTCCAGTAACCCTGACGTGAGATACGAAGTTCTCGGACGCAGCAGAAGCTGGAAATAGTTTTAAACGAAACAACACGTATTAGCGTTGTTCCTGTGATGTATCTAATCGATCCTTACTCATCTATCATGCTAATTGACGTTTGGATGGACTCCAGTAACTCTGATGTGAGATACAAAGTTTTTGGACGCAGCAGAAGCTGGAAATAGTTTTGAACTAAACAACAGGTATTAGCGTTGTTCCTGTGATGTATCTAATCGGTCCTTACTTAGCTACTATGTTATTTGACGTTTCGATGGACTCCAGTAACTCTAATGTGAGATACGAAATTTTCGGACGCAGCAGCAGCTGGAAATAGTTTGAAACGAAACAACACATAGCGTTGTTCCTGTGATGTATCTAATCGATCCTTACTCATCTATCATGTTATTTGACGTTTGGACGGACTCCAGTAACTATGATGAGAGATACAAAGTTCTCGGACGCAGTAGAAGCTGGAAATAGTTTTAAATGAAACAACACGTATTAGCGTTGTTCCTGTGATGTATCTAATCGATCCTTACTTAGCTACTATGTTATTTGACGTTTCGATGGACTCCAGTAACTCTAATGTGAGATACGAAATTTTCGGACGCAGCAGAAGCTGGAAATAGTTTTAAACGAAACAACACGCATTAGCGTTGTTCCTGTGATATATCTAATCGATCCTTACTCATCTATCATGTTATTTGGCGTTTCGATGGACTCCAGTAACTTTGATGTGAGATACGAAGTTCTCGGACGCAGCTGAAGCTGGAAATAGTTTTAAATGAAACAGCACGTATTAGCGTTGTTCCTGTGATGTATCTAAACGATCCTTACCTATCTAACATGTTATTTGACGTTTGGATGGACTCCAGTAAGTCTGATGTGAGATACAAAGATTTTGGACGCAGCAGGAGCTGGAAATAGTTTTAAACGAAACAACACGCATTAGCGTTGTTCCTGTGATGTATCTAATCGATCCTTACTCATATATCATGTTATTTGACGTTTCGATGGACTCCAGTAACTCTAATGTGAGATACGAAATTTTCGGACGCAGCAGAAGCTGAAAATAGTTTTAAACGAAACAACACGCATTAGCGTTGTGCCTGTGATGTATCTAATCGATCCTTACTTATCTAGGACTCCAGTAACCCTGACGTGAGATACGAAGTTCTCGGACGCAGCAGAATCTGGAAATAGTTTTAAACGAAACAACACGCATTGGCGTTGTTCCTGTGATGTATCTAATCGATCCTTACTCATCTATCATGTTATTTGACGTTTGGATGGACTCCAGTAACTTAGATGTGAGATACGAAGTTCTCGGACGCAGCTGAAGCTAGAAATAGTTTTAAACGGCATAACAGCAGCAGCTGGAAATAGTTTGAAACGAAACAACTGGTATTAGCGTTGTTCCTGTGCTGTATCTAATCGATCCTTACAAATATATCATGTTATTTGGCGTTTCGATGTACTCCAGTAGCTCTGATGTGAGATACGACGTTTTCGGACGCAGCAGAAGCTGGAAATAGTTTTAAACGAAACAACACGTATTAGCGTTGTTCCTGTGATGTATCTAATCGATCCTTACTCATCTATCATGTTATTTGACGTTTGGATGGACTCCAGTAACTCTGATGAGAGACACAAAGATTTCGGACGCAGCAGAAGCTGGAAATAGTTTTGAACGAAACAACACGTATTAGCGTTGTTCCTGTGATGTATCTAATCGATCCTTACTCATCTATCATGTTATTTGACGTTTGGATGGACTCCAGTAACCCTGACGTGACATACGAAGTTCTCGGACGCAGCAGAAGCTGGAAATAGTTTTAAACGAAACAACACGTATTAGCGTTGTTCCTGTGATGTATCTAATCGATCCTTACTCATCTATCATGTTATTTGACGTTTGGATGGACTCCAGTAACTCTGATGAGAGACACAAAGATTTCGGACGCAGCAGAAGCTGGAAATAGTTTTGAACGAAACAACACGTATTAGCGTTGTTCCTGTGATGTATCTAATCGATCCTTACTCATCTATCATGTTATTTGACGTTTGGATGGACTCCAGTAACCCTGACGTGACATACGAAGTTCTCGGACGCAGCAGAAGCTGGAAATAGTTTTAAACGAAACAACACGTATTAGCGTTGTTCCTGTGATGTATCTAATCGATCCTTACTCACCTATCATGTTATTTGACGTTTGGATGGACTCCAGTAACTCTGATGTGAGATACAAAATTTTTGGACGCAGCAGAAGCTGGAAATAGTTTTAAACGAAACAACACGCATTAGCGTTGTTCCTGTGATGTATCTAATCGATCCTTACTTATCTATCATGTTATTTGACGTTTGGATGGACTCCAGTAACCCTGACGTGACATACGAAGTTCTCGGACGCAGCAGAAGCTGGAAATAGTTTTAAACGAAACAACACGTATTAGCGTTGTTCCTGTGATGTATCTAATCGATCCTTACTCATCTATCATGTTATTTGACGTTTGGATGGACTCCAGTAACTCTGATGTGAGATACAAAATTTTTGGACGCAGCAGAAGCTGGAAATAGTTTTGAACGAAACAACACGTATTAGCGTTGTTCCTGTGATGTATCTAATCGATCCTTACTCATATATCATGTTATTTGGCGTTTCGATGGACTCCAGTAGCTCTGATGTGAGATACGACGTTTTCTGAGGCAGCAGAAGCTGGAAATAGTTTTAAACGAAACAACACGCATTAGCGTTGTTCCTGTGATGTATCTAATCGATCCTTACTCATCTATCATGTTATTTGGCGTTTCGATGGACTCCAGTAACTTTGATGTGAGATACAAAGTTTTTGGACGCAGCAGAAGCTGGAAATAGTTTTAAACGAAACAACACGTATTAGCGTTGTTCCTGTGCTGTATCTAATCGATCCTTACTCATATATCATGTTATTTGGCGTTTCGATGGACTCCAGTAGCTCTGATGTGAGATACGTTTTCGGACGCAGCGGAAGCTGGAAGTAGTTTTAAACGAAACAACACACATTAGCGTTGTTCCTGTGATGTATCTAATCGATCCTTACTCATCTATCATGTTATTTGGCGTTTCGATGGACTCCAGTAACCCTGACGTGAGATACGAAGTTCTCGGACGCAGCAGAAGCTGGAAATAGTTTTAAACGAAACAACACGTATTAGCGTTGTTCCTGTGATGTATCTAATCGATCCTTACTCATCTATCATGCTAATTGACGTTTGGATGGACTCCAGTAACTCTGATGTGAGATACAAAGTTTTTGGACGCAGCAGAAGCTGGAAATAGTTTTGAACTAAACAACACGTATTAGCGTTGTTCCTGTGATGTATCTAATCGGTCCTTACTTAGCTACTATGTTATTTGACGTTTCGATGGACTCCAGTAACTCTAATGTGAGATACGAAATTTTCGGACGCAGCAGCAGCTGGAAATAGTTTGAAACGAAACAACACATAGCGTTGTTCCTGTGATGTATCTAATCGATCCTTACTCATCTATCATGTTATTTGACGTTTGGACGGACTCCAGTAACTCTGATGAGAGATACAAAGTTCTCGGACGCAGTAGAAGCTGGAAATAGTTTTAAATGAAACAACACGTATTAGCGTTGTTCCTGTGATGTATCTAATCGATCCTTACTTAGCTACTATGTTATTTGACGTTTCGATGGACTCCAGTAACTCTAATGTGAGATACGAAATTTTCGGACGCAGCAGAAGCTGGAAATAGTTTTAAACGAAACAACACGCATTAGCGTTGTTCCTGTGATATATCTAATCGATCCTTACTCATCTATCATGTTATTTGGCTTTTCGATGGACTCCAGTAACTTTGATGTGAGATACGAAGTTCTCGGACGCAGCTGAAGCTGGAAATAGTTTTAAATGAAACAACACGTATTAGCGTTGTTCCTGTGATGTATCTAAACGATCCTTACCTATCTAACATGTTATTTGACGTTTGGATGGACTCCAGTAAGTCTGATGTGAGATACAAAGATTTTGGACGCAGCAGGAGCTGGAAATAGTTTTAAACGAAACAACACGCATTAGCGTTGTTCCTGTGATGTATCTAATCGATCCTTACTTATCTATCATGTTATTTGACGTTTGGATGGACTCCAGTAACCCTGACGTGAGATACGAAGTTCTCGGACGCAGCAGAAGCTGGAAATAGTTTTAAACGAAACAACACGCATTAGCGTTGTTCCTGTGATGTATCTAATAGATCCTTACTCATCTATCATGTTATTTGACGTTTCGATGGACTCCAGTAACTCTAATGTGAGATACGAAATTTTCGGACGCAGCATAAGCTGAAAATAGTTTTAAACGAAACAACACGCATTAGCGTTGTTCCTGTGATGTATCTAATCGATCCTTACTCATCTATCATGTTATTTGGCGTTTCGATGGACTCCAGTAACCCTGACGTGAGATACGAAGTTCTCGGACGCAGCAGAAGCTGGATATAGTTTTAAACGAAACAACACGTATTAGCGTTGTTCCTGTGATGTATCTAATCGATCCTTACTCATCTATTATGTTATTTGACGTTTGGATGGACTCCAGTAACTCTGATGTGAGATACAAAGTTTTTGGACGCAGCAGAAGCTGGAAATAGTTTTGAACTAAACAACACGTATTAACGTTGTTCCTGTGATGTATCTAATCGATCCTTACTTAGCTACTATGTTATTTGACGTTTCGATGGACTCCAGTATCTCTAATGTGAGATACGAAATTTTCGGACGCAGAAGCAGCTGGAAATAGTTTGAAACGAAGCAACACATATTAGCGTTGTTCCTGTGATGTATCTAAACGATCCTTACCTATCTAACATGTTATTTGACGTTTGGATGGACTCCAGTAAGTCTGATGTGAGATACAAAGATTTTGGACGCAGCAGGAGCTGGAAATAGTTTTAAACGAAACAACACGCATTAGCGTTGTTCCTGTGATGTATCTAATCGATCCTTACTTATCTATCATGTTATTTGACGTTTGGATGGACTCCAGTAACCCTGACGTGAGATACGAAGTTCTCGGACGCAGCAGAAGCTGGAAATAGTTTTAAACGAAACAACACGCATTAGCGTTGTTCCTGTGATGTATCTAATAGATCCTTACTCATCTATCATGTTATTTGACGTTTCGATGGACTCCAGTAACTCTAATGTGAGATACGAAATTTTCGGACGCAGCATAAGCTGAAAATAGTTTTAAACGAAACAACACGCATTAGCGTTGTTCCTGTGATGTATCTAATCGATCCTTACTCATCTATCATGTTATTTGGCGTTTCGATGGACTCCAGTAACCCTGACGTGAGATACGAAGTTCTCGGACGCAGCAGAAGCTGGATATAGTTTTAAACGAAACAACACGTATTAGCGTTGTTCCTGTGATGTATCTAATCGATCCTTACTCATCTATCATGTTATTTGACGTTTGGATGGACTCCAGTAACTCTGATGTGAGATACAAAGTTTTTGGACGCAGCAGAAGCTGGAAATAGTTTTGAACTAAACAACACGTATTAACGTTGTTCCTGTGATGTATCTAATCGATCCTTACTTAGCTACTATGTTATTTGACGTTTCGATGGACTCCAGTATCTCTAATGTGAGATACGAAATTTTCGGACGCAGAAGCAGCTGGAAATAGTTTGAAACGAAGCAACACATATTAGCGTTGTTCCTGTGATGTATCTAATCGATCCTTACTCATCTATCATGTTATTTGACGTTTGGACGGACTCCAGTAACTCTGATGAGAGATACAAAGTTCTTGGACGCAGTAAAAGCTGGAAATAGTTTTAAATGAAACAACACGTATTAGCGTTGTTCCTGTGATGTATCTAATCGATCCTTACTCATCTATCATGTTATTTGGCGTTTCGATGGACTCCAGTAACTCTAATGTGAGAAACGAAATTTTCGGACGCAGCAGAAGCTGGAAATAGTTTTAAATGAAACAACACGTATTAGCGTTGTTCCTGTGATGTATCTAATCGATCCTTACTCATCTATCATGTTATTTGGCGTTTCGATGGACTCCAGTAACTCTGATGAGAGACACAAAGTTTTTGGATGCAGCAGGAACTGGAAATAGTTTTAAACGAAACAACAGGTATTAGCGTTGTTCCTGTGCTGTATCTAATCGATCCTTACTGATATATCATGTTATTTGGCGTTTCGATGGACTCCAGTAGCTCTGATGTGAGATACGACGTTTTCGGACGCAGCAGAAGCTGGAAATAGTTTTAAACGAAACAACACGCATTAGCGTTGTTCCTGTGATGTATCTAATCGATCCTTACTCATCTATCATGTTATTTGACGTTTCGATGGACTCCAGTAACTCTAATGTGAGATACGAAATTTTCGGACGCAGCAGAAGCTGGAAATAGTTTTAAACGAAACAACACGCATTAGCGTTGTTCCTGTGATATATCTAATCGATCCTTACTTATCTATCATGTTATTTGACGTTTGGATGGACTCCAGTAACCCTGACGTGACATACGAAGTTCTCGGACGCAGCAGAAGCGACTCCAGTAACTCTAATGTGAGATACGAAATTTTCGGACGCAGCAGAAGCTGGAAATAGTTTTAAACGAAACAACACGCATTAGCGTTGTTCCTGTGATGTATCTAATCGATCCTTACTTATCTATCATGTTATTTGACGTTTGGATGGACTCCAGTAACCCTGACGTGACATACGAAGTTCTCGGACGCAGCAGAAGCTGGAAATAGTTTTAAACGAAACAACACGTATTAGCGTTGTTCCTGTGATGTATCTAATCGATCCTTACTCATCTATCATGTTATTTGACGTTTGGATGGACTCCAGTAACTCTGATGTGAGATACAAAATTTTTGGACGCAGCAGAAGCTGGAAATAGTTTTGAACGAAACAACACGTATTAGCGTTGTTCCTGTGATGTATCTAATCGATCCTTACTCATATATCATGTTATTTGGCGTTTCGATGGACTCCAGTAGCTCTGATGTGAGATACGACGTTTTCTGAGGCAGCAGAAGCTGGAAATAGTTTTAAACGAAACAACACGCATTAGCGTTGTTCCTGTGATGTATCTAATCGATCCTTACTCATCTATCATGTTATTTGGCGTTTCGATGGACTCCAGTAACTTTGATGTGAGATACAAAGTTTTTGGACGCAGCAGAAGCTGGAAATAGTTTTAAACGAAACAACACGTATTAGCGTTGTTCCTGTGCTGTATCTAATCGATCCTTACTCATATATCATGTTATTTGGCGTTTCGATGGACTACAGTAGCTCTGATGTGAGATACGACGTTTTCGGACGCAGCAGAAGCTGGAAGTAGTTTTAAACGAAACAACACGCATTAGCGTTGTTCCTGTGATGTATCTAATCGATCCTTACTCATCTATCATGTTATTTGGCGTTTCGATGGGCTCCAGTAACCCTGACTTGAGATACGAAGTTCTCGGACGCAGCAGAAGCTGGAAATAGTTTTAAACGAAACAACACGTATTAGCGTTGTTCCTGTGATGTATCTAATCGATCCTTACTCATCTATCATGTTATTTGACGTTTGGATGGACTCCAGTAACTCTGATGTGAGATACAAAGTTTTTGGACGCAGCAGAAGCTGGAAATAGTTTTGAACTAAACAACACGTATTAGCGTTGTTCCTGTGATGTATCTAATCGGTCCTTACTTAGCTACTATGTTATTTGACGTTTCGATGGACTCCAGTAACTCTAATGTGAGATACGAAATTTTCGGACGCAGCAGCAGCTGGAAATAGTTTGAAACGAAACAACACATATTAGCGTTGTTCCTGTGATGTATCTAATCGATCCTTACTCATCTATCATGTTATTTGACGTTTGGACGGACTCCAGTAACTCTGATGAGAGATACAAAGTTCTCGGACGCAGTAGAAGCTGGAAATAGTTTTAAATGAAACAACACGTATTAGCGTTGTTCCTGTGATGTATCTAATCGATCCTTACTTAGCTACTATGTTATTTACTATTTCCAGGTTCTGCTGCGTCCAAAAACTTTGTATCTCACATCAGAGTTACTGGAGTCCATCCAAACGTCAAATAACATGATAGATGAGTAAGGATCGATTAGATACATCACAGGAACAACGCTAATGCGTGTTGTTTCGTTTAAAACTATTTCCAGCTTCTGCTGCGTCCGAAAATTTCGTATCTCACATCAGAGTTACTGGAGTCCATCCAAACGTCAAATAACATGATAGATGAGTAAGGATCGATTAGATACATCACAGGAACAACGCTAATATGTGTTGTTTCGTTTAAAACTATTTCCAGCTTCTGCTGCCTCAGAAAACGTCGTATCTCACATCAGAGCTACTGGAGTCCATCGAAACGCCAAATAACATGATAGATGAGTAAGGATCGATTAGATACATCACAGGAACAACGCTAATGCGTGTTGTTTCGTTTGAAACTATTTCCAGGTTCTGCTGCGTCCAAAAACTTTGTATCTCACATCAGAGTTACTGGAGTCCATCCAAACGTCAAATAACATGATAGATGAGTAAGGATCGATTAGATACATCACAGGAACAACGCTAATGCGTGTTGTTTCGTTTAAAACTATTTCCAGCTTCTGCTGCGTCCGAAAATTTCGTATCTCACATCAGAGTTACTGGAGTCCATCCAAACGTCAAATAACATGATAGATGAGTAAGGATCGATTAGATACATCACAGGAACAACGCTAATACGTGTTGTTTCGTTTAAAACTATTTCCAGATTCTGCTGCGTCCGAAAACGTCGTATCTCACATCAGAGCTACTAGAGTCCATCGATACGCCAAATAACATGATATATGAGTAAGGATCGATTAGATACAGCACAGGAACAACGCTAATACGTGTTGTTTCGTTTAAAACTATTTCCAGCTCCTGCTGCGTCCAAAAACTTTGTATCTCACATCAGACTTACTGGAGTCCATCCAAACGTCAAATAACATGATAGATAAGTAAGGATCGATTAGATACATCACAGTAACAACGCTAATGCGTGTTGTTTCGTTTAAAACTATTTCTAGCTTCAGCTGCGTCCGAGAACTTCGTATCTCACATCAAAGTTACTGGAGTCCATCGAAACGCCAAATAACATGATAGATGAGTAAGGATCGATTAGATACATCACAGGAACAACGCTAATAGGTGTTGTTTCGTTCAAAACTATTTCCAGCTTCTGCTGCGTCCAAAAACTTTGTATCTCACATCAGAGTTACTGGAGTCCATCCAAACGTCAAATAACATGATAGATGAGTAAGGATCGATTAGACACATCACAGGAACAACGCTAATACGTGTTGTTTCGTTTAAAACTATTTCCAGCTTCTGCTGCGTCCGACAACTTCGTATCTCACGTCAGGGTTACTGGAGTCCATCCAAACGTCAAATAACATGATAGATAAGTAAGGATCGATTAGATACATCACAGGAACAACGCTAATGCGTGTTGTTTCGTTTAAAACTATTTCTCGTTTCTGCTGCGTCCGAGAACTTCGTATCTCACGTCAGGGTTACTGGAGTCCATCGAAACGCCAAATAACATGATAGATGAATAAGGATCGATTAGATACATCACAGAAACAACGCTAATGCGTGTTGTTTCGTTTAAAACTATTTCCAGCTTCTGCTGAGTCCGAAAATTTCGTATCTCACATTAGAGTTACTGGAGTCCATCGAAACGTCAAATAACATAGTAGCTAAGTAAGGATCGATTAGATACATCACAGGAACAACGCTAATGCGTGTTGTTTCGTTTAAAACTATTTCCAGCTACTGCTGCGTCCAAAAACTTTGTATCTCACATCAGACTTACTGGAGTCCATCCAAACGCCAAATAACATGTTAGATAAGTAAGGATCGTTTAGATACATCACAGGAACAACGCTAATATGTGTTGTTTCGTTTAAAACTATTTCCAGCTGCTGCTGCGTCCGAAAACGTCGTATACCACATCAGAGCTACTGGAGTCCATCGAAATGTCAAATAACATGATAGATAAGTAAGAATCGATTAGATACTACACAGGAACAACGCTAATGCGTGTTGTTTTGTTTAAAACTATTTCTAGCTTCAGCTGCGTCCGATAACTTTGTATCTCACATCAGGGTTACAGGAGTCCGTCCAAACGTCAAATAACATGATAGATGAGTAAGGATCGATTAGATACATCACAGGAACAACGCTAATATGTGTTGTTTCGTTTAAGACTATTTCCAGATTCTGCTGCGTCCGAAAACGTCGTATACCACATCAGAGCTACTGGAGTCCATCGAAATGTCAAATAACATGATAGATAAGTAAGAATCGATTAGATACTACACAGGAACAACGCTAATGCGTGTTGTTTCGTTTAAAACTATTTCTAGCTTCAGCTGCGTCCGAGATCTTCGTATCTCACATCTAAGTTACTGGAGTCCATCGAAACGCCAAATAACATGATAGATGACTAAGGATCGATTAGATACATCACAGGAACAACGCTAATGCGTGTTGTTTCGTTTAAAACTATTTCCAGGTTCTGCTGCGTCCGAGAACTTCGTATCTCACGTCAGGGTTACTGGAGTCCATCCAAACGTCAAATAACATGATAGATAAGTAAGGATCGATTAGATACTACACAGGAACAACGCTAATGCGTGTTGTTTCGTTTAAAACTATTTCCAGCTCCTGCTGCGTCCATAAACTTTGTATCTCACATCAGACTTACTGGAGTCCATCCAAACGTCAAATAACATGATAGATAAGTAAGGATCGATTAGATACATCACAGTAACAACGCTAATGCGTGTTGTTTCGTTTAAAACTATTTCTAGCTTCAGCTGCGTCCGAGAACTTCGTATCTCACATCAAAGTTACTGGAGTCCATCGAAACGCCAAATAACATGATAGATGAGTAAGGATCGATTAGATACATCACAGGAACAACGCTAATACGTGTTGTTTCATTTAAAACTATTTCCAGCTTCAGCTGCGTCCGAGAACTTCGTATCTCACATCAGAGCTACTGGAGTCCATCGAAACGCCAAATAACATGATAGATGAGTAAGGATTGATTAGATACATCACAGGATCAACGCTAATGCGTGTTGTTTCGTTTAAAACTATTTCCAGCTTCTGCTGCGTCCGAGAACTTCGTATCTCACGTCAGGGTTACTGGAGTCCATCCAAACGTCAAATAACATGATAGATGAGTAAGGATCGATTAGATACATCACAGGAACAACGCTAATATGTGTTGTTTCGTTTAAAACTATTTCCAGCTTCTGCTGCCTCAGAAAACGTCGTATCTCACATCAGAGCTACTGGAGTTCATCGAAACGCCAAATAACATGATAGATGAGTAAGGATCGATTAGATACATCACAGGAACAACGCTAATGCGTGTTGTTTCGTTTAAAACTATTTCCAGCTTCTGCTGCGTCCGAGAACTTCGTATCCCACGTCAGGGTTACTGGAGTCCATCCAAACGTCAAATAACATGATAGATAAGTAAGGATCGATTAGATACATCACAGGAACAACGCTAATGCGTGTTGTTTCGTTTAAAACTATTTCCAGGTTCTGCTGCGACCAAAAACTTTGTATCTCACATCAGAGCTACTGGAGTACATCGAAACGCCAAATAACATGATAGATGAGTAAGGATCGATTAGATACATCACAGGAACAACGCTAATACGTGTTGTTTCGTTTGAAACTATTTCCAGGTTCTGCTGCGTCCAAAAACTTTGTATCTCACATCAGAGTTACTGGAGTCCATCCAAACGTCAAATAACATGATAGATGAGTAAGGATCGATTAGATACATCACAGGAACAACGCTAATGCGTGTTGTTTCGTTTAAAACTATTTCCAGCTTCTGCTGCGTCCGAAAATTTCGTATCTCACATTAGAGTTACTGGAGTGCATCGAAACGTCAAATAACATGATAGATGAGTAAGGATCGATTAGATACATCACAGAAACAACGCTAATACGTGTTGTTTCGTTCAAAACTATTTCCAGCTTCTGCTGCGTCCGAAAGCTTTGTGTCTCTCATCAGAGTTACTGGAGTCCATCCAAACGTCAAATAACATGATAGATGAGTAAAGATCGATTAGATACATCACAGGAACAACGCTAATACGTGTTGTTTCGTTTAAAACTATTTCCAGATTCTGCTGCGTCCGAGAACTTCGTATCTCACGTCAGGGTTACTGGAGTCCATCCAAACGTCAAATAACATGATAGATAAGTAAGGATCGATTAGATACTACACAGGAACAACGCTAATGCGTGTTGTTTCGTTTAAAACTATTTCCAGCTCCTGCTGCGTCCATAAACTTTGTATCTCACATCAGACTTACTGGAGTCCATCCAAACGTCAAATAACATGATAGATAAGTAAGGATCGATTAGATACATCACAGTAACAACGCTAATGCGTGTTGTTTCGTTTAAAACTATTTCTAGCTTCAGCTGCGTCCGAGAACTTCGTATCTCACATCAAAGTTACTGGAGTCCATCGAAACGCTAAATAACATGATAGATGAGTAAGGATCGATTAGATACATCACAGGAACAACGCTAATATGTGTTGTTTCGTTTAAAACTATTTCCAGCTTCTGCTGCCTCAGAAAACGTCGTATCTCACATCAGAGCTACTGGAGTCCATCGAAACGCCAAATAACATGATAGATGAGTAAGGATCGATTAGATACATCACAGGAACAACGCTAATGCGTGTTGTTTCGTTTAAAACTATTTCCAGCTCCTGCTGCGTCCATAAACTTTGTATCTCACATCAGACTTACTGGAGTCCATCCAAACGTCAAGTAACATGATAGATAAGTAAGGATCGATTAGATACATCACAGTAACAACGCTAATGCGTGTTGTTTCGTTTAAAACTATTTCTAGCTTCAGCTGCGTCCGAGAACTTCGTATCTCACATCAAAGTTACTGGAGTCCATCGAAACGCCAAATAACATGATAGATGAGTAAGGATCGATTAGATACATCACAGGAACAACGCTAATACGTGTTGTTTCATTTAAAACTATTTCCAGCTTCAGCTGCGTCCGAGAACTTCGTATCTCACATCAGAGCTACTGGAGTCCATCGAAACGCCAAATAACATGATAGATGAGTAAGGATTGATTAGATACATCACAGGATCAACGCTAATGCGTGTTGTTTCGTTTAAAACTATTTCCAGCTTCTGCTGCGTCCGAGAACTTCGTATCTCACGTCAGGGTTACTGGAGTCCATCCAAACGTCAAATAACATGATAGATGAGTAAGGATCGATTAGATACATCACAGGAACAACGCTAATATGTGTTGTTTCGTTTATAACTATTTCCAGCTTCTGCTGCCTCAGAAAACGTCGTATCTCACATCAGAGCTACTGGAGTTCATCGAAACGCCAAATAACATGATAGATGAGTAAGGATCGATTAGATACATCACAGGAACAACGCTAATGCGTGTTGTTTCGTTTAAAACTATTTCCAGCTTCTGCTGCGTCCGAGAACTTCGTATCCCACGTCAGGGTTACTGGAGTCCATCCAAACGTCAAATAACATGATAGATAAGTAAGGATCGATTAGATACATCACAGGAACAACGCTAATGCGTGTTGTTTCGTTTAAAACTATTTCCAGGTTCTGCTGCGTCCAAAAACTTTGTATCTCACATCAGAGCTACTGGAGTCCATCGAGACGCCAAATAACATGATAGATGAGTAAGGATCCATTAGATACATCACAGGAACAACGCTAATACGTGTTGTTTCGTTTGAAACTATTTCCAGGTTCTGCTGCGTCCAAAAACTTTGTATCTCACATCAGAGTTACTGGAGTCCATCCAAACGTCAAATAACATGATAGATGAGTAAGGATCGATTAGATACATCACAGGAACAACGCTAATGCGTGTTGTTTCGTTTAAAACTATTTCCAGCTTCTGCTGCGTCCGAAAATTTCGTATCTCACATTAGAGTTACTGGAGTCCATCGAAACGTCAAATAACATGATAGATGAGTAAGGATCGATTAGATACATCACAGAAACAACGCTAATACGTGTTGTTTCGTTCAAAACTATTTCCAGCTTCTGCTGCGTCCGAAATCTTTGTGTCTCTCATCAGAGTTACTGGAGTCCATCCAAACGTCAAATAACATGATAGATGAGTAAAGATCGATTAGATACATCACAGGAACAACGCTAATACGTGTTGTTTCGTTTAAAACTATTTCCAGATTCTGCTGCGTCCGAGAACTTCGTATCTCACGTCAGGGTTACTGGAGTCCATCCAAACGTCAAATAACATGATAGATAAGTAAGGATCGATTAGATACTACACAGGAACAACGCTAATGCGTGTTGTTTCGTTTAAAACTATTTTCAGCTCCTGCTGCGTCCATAAACTTTGTATCTCACATCAGACTTAGTGGAGTCCATCCAAACGTCAAATAACATGATAGATAAGTAAGGATCGATTAGATACATCACAGTAACAACGCTAATGCGTGTTGTTTCGTTTAAAACTATTTCTAGCTTCAGCTGCGTCCGAGAACTTCGTATCTCACATCAAAGTTACTGGAGTCCATCGAAACGCTAAATAACATGATAGATGAGTAAGGATCGATTAGATACATCACAGGAACAACGCTAATATGTGTTGTTTCGTTTAAAACTATTTCCAGCTTCTGCTGCCTCAGAAAACGTCGTATCTCACATCAGAGCTACTGGAGTCCATCGAAACGCCAAATAACATGATAGATGAGTAAGGATCGATTAGATACATCACAGGAACAACGCTAATGCGTGTTGTTTCGTTTAAAACTATTTCCAGCTTCTGCTGCGTCCGAGAACTTCGTATCCCACGTCAGGGTTACTGGAGTCCATCCAAACGTCAAATAACATGATAGATAAGTAAGGATCGATTAGATACATCACAGGAACAACGCTAATGCGTGTTGTTTCGTTTAAAACTATTTCCAGGTTCTGCTGCGTCCAAAAACTTTGTATCTCACATCAGAGCTACTGGAGTCCATCGAAACGCCAAATAACATGATAGATGAGTAAGGATCGATTAGATACATCACAGGAACAACGCTAATACGTGTTGTTTCACTTAAAACTATTTCCAGCTTCAGCTGCCTCCGAGAACTTCGTATCTCACATCAAAGTTACTGGAGTCCATCGAAACGCCAAATAACATGATATATGAGTAAGGATCGATTAGATACATCACAGGAACAACGCTAATGCGTGTTGTTTCGTTTAAAACTATTTCCAGCTTCTGCTG